>FXXK01002551.1:4417-56436 GCA_900184695.1 Betula pendula | reverse complement strand
AAAGAGAGAGATCTTCACTAAATTTTTTCATCCATGCGGTCATATCTTTTAGCAACAGGGTTGCAACTCAAAGCGTCATAACTATTCTCAATGAAACTATATGTTCGCTTCAAGTCCTTCCTCCATCGGTCAAGAATATATTTTGTTGGCAACGATTTAACTTTCTTTAAGCTCAATATAGTAAGTGCATGCCTACACAAGATTCCTTTAACTTCAAATAACCCACAAGTGCATTTAACTTCACACTCATCTTCATTGAAGTAAACACAATATCTTCCATATTTTATGTAGTCATCAATTGTTTCCTCATCAGTCACTTCATATATTGAAATTGCACCTTCACTTTTAATAAAAGAGTTATGACAATAAATCATGCAACTAAACTCCCGCTGGACTTCTTTGAACTTTGCGTTGGTGTAAAGTTCTTGAAATTTCTTCTCAATAGCATAATGGGATATGCAGGGAATGGTAGCATTAAAAGAATTGAAATCAGCCGTTTTCTCATTCTCGATCTTTCTCCTCAAAGCATTATCAAATTGGTCAACAAATTCCTTCAATGTGCTCCTCGAGTGCACATAGTTATCAAAAAATGCGTTCATACTTTCACTCCGTTGCGTAGTTCGCATTCCAGCCCAAAATGTATCTTTTAGATATGCCGGTATCCAATGAGTCCGCTCACTATATAACCCACACAACCATGCATTATCCTTAAGATTATACTTTTCAAGTAAACTTTGCCAACTGTCATCAAATTCAGCACATGTTTGAGAATCATATACACTACTTTGTATGGCACTCTTCAATCCAAATTTGTATTGAGCATGTGATCCAAGCTTTTCCGGGAGTTTTTTCATAATGTGCCAAAGACAAAATCTATGTCGGGCTCCAGGGAACACAATTGCTATTGCATTTATCATGGCCCTATCTTAATCTGTTATAATTGCGGTTGGAGCTCGGCCGTTCATACATTTCAGCCATGTTTGAAACAACCAAACAAATGTGTTTGTATCCTCACTCGATAGTAATCCCGCCCCCAAAAGTATTGACTGACCATGATGATTCACTCCCACGAAAGGAGCAAATGGCATTCCGTATATGTTAGTCAAATATGTCGTGTCAAATGTAATGACATCCCCAAAATACTCATACGCTGCCCTACTTCGTGCGTCAGCCCAGAACACATTTCTAAGCCTAGAATCTTCATCCAAATCCATCACAGAGTAAAAGCCATCATTCATTTCTCGCATTCTATTGAAATAGTCATGAAGTACGCCAGCACCCCCTTTGCCGAGCCGAAGATGTCTTGCCTTGGCAATAAAATTCCGACAATCTCTCTCTATGAATGGAAGATTCTCATACCCCCCCGCTTCAACAACGAGAGTGTTAAAGTTCTTACTCAGACCTACCCCAAACATATCATATATTTCTAGCCTTCTTCTCGCATCAGAACCTACCTTCCTATTGGAGCGAAAAAATCTTGCTTTCTTGGGGCTTAAAGCATGGTTATGGTTAACCTCTACAGTTGTGACAAACCATGCTCCATCTCTCAATTTTGCGTTGATCCTAGCCGTACAGCCCATTTTCGTTGTTGGATTTGGCTTCCCAATATTTGGTGGGTCCGTTTGTTGCCTTGCCGAAACGAGCACATCCAAGGGTGAGGTATTTAAGACTCCCGTCTGCATTTTTTTTAATTCTTTGATGTACCACCCCAAACCCCACTTGCTTAGCATACCTCCTTATAATATAGTTTCACTTCCTTTTCAGAACTAAACTTCATTCCTGTCGTGGGTTCTACAAGGATTTTATGGCCTGCACCTCATTGTCTTTCTTCAACGCTAAATCACATACAGCCTTCATTTCCATCTTCATGAAAAAGAGAAAAAGTTCAATCACCATCCCACATAGCGCAAACAACTTTTGAATAATAACATTCACTGAACGACATTCAACGACTAATGAGTAAAGTCTACTAATGAGAAAAAGAGTCAAAACTATTAATATAAGAGTGCAATGCCAAACTAACCAATTTGGTTGATCAACTTCAAGGAACGATCACCGTCATTTTGGAATCCTGGTGTAATAGAGATTACTTAGATAGGATAACTTGCTAATTTTTACATGTAACATATTGCATCCTTCATAAGGAACCAATTAAATACTTGTGCATTCCTAGCTACTACCACAATACATTGACAATATTTTACAACTGAGAATATGAAATGAGAACTGTAGAAAACTGAAAGTGAAAACTTATAAGCCTCATAAGAACCAAAATACAACAAAACAACAGGACAACAAAAATCCCAACACTTTCCATAATTTCAATAATTAGCACATATGCATACATAAAACCACCCCAACTGGTCAATAGGGGCCGGTGAGAAAAGTTATGTGTCATTGAATGCATTTATGATGCACGCTGTTGGTCATTATTTCTTATCGCTCCATGTGAATGTACCCTTCTTTACCAACTTTCAACACTATTAACAATAGGCGGAACGCCAAACTATGCGAAGCACCATCATGACAGATCTTCCTGAAGTACCTTTGGATTATTGTACTATATATCCGTCCATTTCCATCGGAGCTCTTCCCTTCCAACTTTGCATTGATGTGTATTGGGTTGGGGATCTACATACAATATAGTAAACAAACTTTGAATACAAATTAGAATATTCACATTTTTTTAAAAGCAACAGGATGTGCTTGTGGCACGTGCTTGGAATTCGTAAAAAAAACAAATTTCAAAACAAAAAATTAGAAGGAAAATGAAGGTCGTTATGATTACCGTGGTCAATGTTAGGCTGACCTAAACTCCCCCATGGAGGCAATAAACCATGGTATGGAACTGGCAATCCATTTTGGTGGGATAAATGGGTGCTGAAAAAACACTGACAAGAAAGAAAATAAGAACCTTGTATGCTGTAAGATAATGTATGCCTCTACATTTATCCAAAGTAGAGCTAGATTTACTCTGGGTTCCCCTATAAAATAGGTTGGGAGTTGGGAGAAGCAGGTGTCATGGCAAAATGGAGGTCGCATAGGTCCAACACCATAATAAGCTGACCAGTAGCGATATACTTCAAGCCGAATCCATTAAATAATGAAAACAATCATAGAACCAAAAAAACCAACAAACAAAAAAAAAGTAAAAAACATATTCTCATCACGAACTCTTGCATAGAGCTCGACCAACTCAGGATAATGGGTTGTTTGGCTGTCGTAAAATACAAATGAGAGTGCTTACACAAAACTTGAAAGTGAAAACTATAAGCTCATAAGACCAAAATTACAACAAAACAACAGGACAACAAAAATCCCAACACTTTCCATAATTTCAATAATTAGCACATATGCATACATAAACCACCCAACTGGTCAATTGAGAAAAGTAGTGTCATTGATGCATTATATGATGCACCTGTTGGTCATTATTCTTATCGCTTCCATGTGATGTACCCTCTTTACCACTTTCAACACTATTAACAATAGGGGAAGCCAAACTATGCGAAGCACCATCATTGACCAGATCTTCCTGAAGTACCCTTGGATTTTGTACTATATGATCCGTCATTTCCATCGGAGCTTCCCTTCCAACTTTGCATTGATGTGTATTGGGTTGGGGTCTACATAACATATAGAAAACAAACTTTGAATACAAATTCAGAATATTCACATTTTTTTAAAAGCAACAGGGATGTGCTTGTGGCACGTGTTGGCATTGTAAAAAAAAAAAATTCAAACAAAAATTAGAAGGAAAATGAGGTCGTTATGATTACCGTGGTCATGTTAGGCTGACCATAAACTCCCCATGGAGGCAATAAACCATGGTATGGAACTGGCAATCCCATTTTGGGTGGGATAAATGGGTGCTGAAAAACACTGACAAGAAAGAAAAATAAGAACCTTGTATGCTGTAAATAATGTATGCCTCTACATTATCCAAAGTAGAGCTAGATTTACCTGGGTTTCCCCATAAAATAGGGGTTGGGAGTTGGAGAAGCAGGTGTCATGGCCAAAATGGAGGTCGCATAGGTCCAACACCATAAATAAGCCTGACCAGTAGCGATATATTCAAGCGAATCCATTATAATAATGAAAACAATTCATAGAGCCAAAAAAAACCAACAAACAAAAAAAAGTAAAAAAATATTCT
The DNA here is from genome assembly GCA_900184695.1 of Betula pendula. Classification (NCBI taxonomy): domain Eukaryota; kingdom Viridiplantae; phylum Streptophyta; class Magnoliopsida; order Fagales; family Betulaceae; genus Betula; species Betula pendula. Next base: position 52,280 of record FXXK01002551.1, on the reverse strand, counting down.
CATCACCGAACTTGCATAGAGCTCGACCAATCAGGATAATGGGTTGTTGGCATGTCCTGTAAATACAAATGAGAGTGCTTTACAACACCATTAAAAAAATAAAAACCTAAGAGAATAAATTGATGGTTAAGAAAAAGGCGATGATACTTGAGATGAAGAAGCTAGTTTGTAAGGGTTGGCAGGTATGCTCTCTTCCTCTATCCCCATCAAGTTGGTAGAGTAACCAAGGAAAGTATACTAAAAAAATCTAATAGAACAGGTTGCTTGAGCCAACCTGCGAACAAATTTGCATCCAAAAATGTTAAGCGAAGAAAACAGTAAAATATATATTCAAAAAAAAAAAAACTGGCAGGAAAGTTTGGGTGGGGGGGAGTCAGACTGTACCTCCAACTTTGAACATAAGCAACCAATTATGATGCAATAGGAAACCTATTTTACATGAAGCACCACATTTCACTTGAATCGGGTATCATGTTTAGAAGTGCATGCTTCAGTTATAATGAACAATCATATTAATTTCCAAGCATCATTTTTGTTTTCGTTTGCTTTTTCTAGAAGAAAAAAAAAAACCCCGAGCCAAATGGTACCCTCGTGACTAAAACGTAGACGAATTAAATGAGACAAATGTGCACATAAAACGCGGAAATTGATCATTAAACATCTACTGAATTTGAAGTTTTGGAACTCCCAAGCACAAGCATAACTGATTAGATCGGTGAAGAATGGCATTATTCCTAATCAAAACTACTCAACTCATACACGGCCCTCTTCCATAACTCAATCCAAAATTACTCAATTTTGGAACAGCCCACAAAATCAGCAAAAAAGATTGCCAAATAAAACTCAATAATCGCATCCCAACCAATCAAACCTTATTTGTTTTATTCTCTTACAAAAATCAACACATAGTCATCAACACCCATAAATAGCCATACACAGTCCATTACATAATAACCTAGACATAGAAAATCAATCAAAACCCATCAAATAAATGGAACCCAAATCTGCTCCACTAAAATGTCCTTAGCCCGGCCCATAATCGAATAAAACAACCCCCATAGTCTAGACAAAATCAACCGAAGGAGACTTCCAATGTCCAAAGAAATCATGGAGCTAATTCTGACGATGGAACTCCTGTTTTTTATGGGTATGCATATTTTTTTCAAGCTCTTATTAAAAAGAATTATATACATTTTGGGGAAACTTCCCCAAAAATCACGTCCTTAAATCGAAATCCATCAAGACCGAAAATTGTATCAAGAGCTCAAGCTTAAATTTGGTCAAAACAGAACAATAAACAAGACCCAACCATTTCAATTCATAATACAAAATCAACTTCAACCAACTAAACAAGGCAATATATTTATTGGTCATCAATCGATTGGCTATCAACAATTGAATTTATACAACCATCATACTCAATCCGAAATTTAGACATAAAGAGAAGCTTTCGTTTTAACCATCTAAATTTCCAAAATCCATAGCTATGAACCAAATTAACTAAGAAATCCATTTTTAATCTTTGAATAGTTATGTATGAAACATCAACTTGCCAATCACCCAACCCAAGCATCTCTACAACCTCAAATCTTCAAGAAGATACTTATTTTGCTACTGAGTTACACATAGACCCATGCATATATATAATAAAAGCAAATGAGTTATGAAACTGACAACAATTTGATTAAACTATATATCGTCTGAAGATGGCATGTCAAATTATACTAACTTTCTTGATAAAGAGAAAGCTTACACAACATCCACCACAAATACAAAGAACATTTCCCACATTTGTCCGCTCAAACATTTCTTGCAAAAGCTACAACTTAAGAGAACTACTCATGAACTAATTGATCAACTTCCGAACCCAAGTATGAAAAACCAAAGAAACAAATTCTTCCTAAAAAAAATTAAATGAAACAAATGCATGATATAATTGGTATATTCAAATTTTAGGGTTTGATAAGTTCATTGGGAGTTTACCTGTGTCCACAAGGAGTAGTACTAGGTTCGAAGCTAATCTCCAAACAAATCTGAAAGCAAATCAGACCCAATTAAAATAAAAGAAATCCCAATTTGCTAAAATTAACAAAACTAGAATAATTTGAACCATCAAAAGCTTCTTACTGCGCAATGGCCCCCAAGGGCAGGGCCGGGGGGGGGGGGGGGGGGATTGATTTTGACATGTTTTATGTTTTACTTTTAAAGCGCCATCTATGGGGGAGAGGTTTCAAAATATTTGTCGCTATTTAGGAAATAAAAATTTAAAGAAAATCATCTGTTTCATACAGAAAAGAGAAAAAAAACAAGGGCCAGAATCAGGCCAAGAAAAGTATATTGCTAATTCTACATAAAACTGATGGCCCTAGAGAAGAAAAGTTCAAAACCATCTCCTAAAATGGTCAAGACCAAAGTGTTAAGCAAATAAGATTAAAAGAAAAAAAAAAAACAAACCAAACAAAAACAAAAATTAACAGAGATTCATCTAATACAGCACTCAAGCTAGAGAAAACTCTAAAGAATTGTTATATGATGGCAAAAAGATACCAAATCACAAAATCCAAGCTTAAACTCGAAACCAAGAAAAACACAGATATCAATAAGAACTCAGAAAGAGCAAAGAAACTATTAGACACACGGTAACAAAGGGAAAAATATTAAATTCTGTATGCTTTCACATTTATGTACCAAAAAATGAGGGACATGTAAGGAAATCTCTATAATGTTAGAAAAAAATAGTTAATCATAAACAAAAATCACAGCATTGAGAAGTATAATACAAATCAACTCCAAAATATCTCAACAAAACCTCTCAAACCAAACACACATTCAGCCACTCACACCAAAAATTCGCAAAGAACAACACAAATCAACTCCAAATATCATCCCCATTCGGCCGTTCACCAAGAAAAATATATGAAAAGAGAGAAATCAAACCTATTTCTTTGCCTTTCATCTTGTGGATTTGGGTGTCACATAGAGAGAGAGAGAGAGAGAAAATTAAAGCTTTGCTTTTTTGTGCACAAACCCTAAGCAAGAGACAGAGAGAGCTGAAACCTTTTAGAGGAAGGTATAAAACCATGCATGTATAAAACCAAAATGCCATTGATGTATAAAACCCAAATGTATGGGAAGCTAAGGGTCATCAACTAGTGCTGATTTTCAAACTACATATACAAAGTATCTGATTTTCAACTGATTTTCCACTAACAGCTTCATTTAAAAGTAGGAAGCTAAATGAAATTCCAGAATTTGGGGAATCACAAGGAACACATATTCAGCATAAGGACCGAGATAAAATGCCTTGCATCTCATACAAACAAATGTCTCTAAATTATTTACAGCACTTTCTACCTTCTTTAAATTATTCCTCCAATTATCATAGTTTCTCATGCCAAAATACATTGGAGTAGCTGCCTATCATATTATATCGTGTGATGTATCCTTAAACATTAGAGCAAACCCAAACTACATCTTTGTATATGTAGGATTATGCCAGTAGCAAATGCCTATATCCCACACGGCATTAAACACTCAAAAAGCTCACATGGTCACAAAATCATATTAGATTTTTGGAATAGAAATTTGACATCAGGGATCAAACAAAAGGGACAACACATGTATGTCTCAGCAACAAAATAAGCAACAAACAAACTACTTCACAAATCCAAAGAAAAGATGATCAAAATATAGAAAATCCCTTTTCATATGTATGTATTCGAAACTTACGTGTTGTGAGAGATGGTGAAAACCCACAAGCCAAAAGCCTGAGAAGTTGAAGACTTTGTACAAAAACCCAATTCAGTTTAGCTTTTAAAGGACCAAAAATTCCTGCCCAGTTCCAGAAAAAGCAAACGTTAGACATACAGAAGAAAAATCAAAAGAGGGTCAAATGAGAAAAGGAAAGAAAAAGGGGGGTTAGGAGAAATCTGAGAAATCAAACTTACAGAAGGAGGCATGGCTCAGCGGCTTGTGGGTGGCGACGCCTCATTTGGAAATTTTGCGGGCTGTCGATGGGGGAAATTTTCGTGGGAGCTGACAGAAGGAGGTGGAGGTGGTCGCTGGAGGTGGTGAAGACGGCGGGACGGGGCGCACCGTGGGAGCTGACGGAAGGAGGTGGAGGTGGTCGTCGGCTGGGGTGAAGACAGCGGGACGCGCGGTGGAGGGAATTTGGGCGGGGGTGGGGGGAAATTTTTTTGGGGGAAATGACACTGTCGTCGTGTGGGGGAAGAGTTTTGACGAAGAATTTGAAATTTTTGAATTTTTTTTTTTTTTAATAAACCTGATGTGGCATGTGACACGTGGCAGTGTGATTCACTGTTTCTTCACACCCGGCTGAAGTATATCATTACTCGTAATACCAAATATCAGGGGCATATCGGGAAATCAACTAGGCAAATTGACCATAGCGAGTCAGTCAAGCTAAAAAGAAGGAGACGCTTAGAAATAAAAAAACAGAAAATATAAAGAAGGCGATTCTGAGAGTTGAGAGGTACATTCACTCGCTCAAGGAGTAGCAGAGATTGAGAGAGAATGGCAGAGGCCAAGACTGTACACTCACCGCTGGTGACATATGTTTCCATGCTTTCATTGCTGACTCTCTGCCCTCCTTTCGTTATTTTACTGTAAGCCCCTCCCCCATATTTGTTTTTTCTTTTTTGTGATTGTTTCTCTAGAAATGAATTCCCCGAGAAAAAGAACATGCATCATTTGATCGATCTTTTGCATTTCTGTTTTTTTCTCTGGAAACCCTTTTCTCGTAAAGACATAATCCAAGAAAAGAAAAGGTGTAAAGAGTATATATTCTTTTAAGCTTAAAATCCAGGGACGTGATTACTTTTCTTTTTACAACCTCGAGCTATATTGCCTAGAAATTTTAGATCTAGGAAACCTGAAAATTATTTAAAATTTTTACTATTTTAGGTTTGGGTAATCTTCGATATGACTTGATTGCTCCTTCTTGCTCTTTTGGGTGCTTGGAAAAACTTAGGTGAAAACAAAAGGAGTAAAACGGTCTGTGGTACTGATATTGTTATTTGAGATCTGAGTAAAAATAAGCATCGAGTCGATTGAGCGTAACACAATCATGTCAATTTTCAGAATGCCTCTTTCATTATTTGGAGGATAAGAAAATGAAAGATATGGAAATGTTGGGATCTTCTGGATTTAATTATTTGAAGCATGAATTTTAAATCAACATCTGGTTAAACACCACTAGTATTTATTTAGGCCCATTGTGGCAAAAGAAAGTGAGAGAAGAAAATTAAAGGTATCGAAATGTTAGGATCTTCGGGATTTCATCATTTGGGGGATGAATGTTACATAAACATCTGGATAAACACCACTAGTGTTATTTAGGCTCAGTGTGGCAAAAGAAAATGAGATAAGAAAATATTGGTACTTGGAATCTTAGACTATTCTTGGTTTTGGGCCTAAAAGAGTTTGGCATCCAGTGAATTGGGCCTTTTACAACTTTATTTCTTCATGTTATGCTCTGAATGGATGCTGACTAAACAAGTTTATTTTTAGTATGCTCTGTTGGGAACTGTTTTCTCTGATGTTTCACTTATAAAATCTAGCAAAGTAATGCAACAACTCAGCTAACCCTACTATATAATTATTGTTTGTCTAGTCCAACATGAACTTTTCCATATTATGGAAGCTAAAAGAAAAAGTAAATCATAAGACGGAAACTTTTATTTCTTTTTTGTTTTCTACATTTTCTCGAGAAACAAATAGTGGAAAAAGTTGTTTGATACTTGTGGAAAATAGTGGGACCCCCTGTATTAACTCTGTTTTCTTTGAAGTATGTTTTTTAGCATTTAGCTTTTAAAATATTTGTCATATCCATTGTTGTGTACGTGGGCTTTCTCCATGTCTTTCTCACTGCTATATTTATTTGAGTGGAAAATGCTTTCTCGGAGATACTTGTCCTGAGAATATTATCTGCAATAAAGAGATTACAGAATATTTCTGTCAACTGTTTACTAAGTTCTACTTCATCCATATAAAACATATATTCTTAAGTGAGTATTTGTTATCATAATTTGCTACTTCATTCAGATGGTATACAATGGTACATGCTGATGGCTCTATTTCCCAAACTTGGGATTACTTGAAGCAACACACGCTTCAAGGGTTTATTAATATATGGCCAAGACCCACTGCTACTGCGTGGAAAATTATTGCTTGTTATGCTGCCTTTGAGGCTGCACTTCAACTTCTTCTACCTGGAAAAAGGGTTGAGGGCCCAGTGTCTCCGGCAGGAAATCGGCCTGTGTACAAGGTACTCAATACTGTATGTTGTATTTTTCAAAGTGATTTGTCGTTTTCTCCGCATCCACGTTTGTATGCTTGAATGATTTTCTTACTTTCAAATTTTAAGTGCTCCAGAAAATGAGGAAATTACTGCAACTTGTATATATATATTTTTTTTCTAAAGTGTTATATTTTTTTTACTTAAAATAAAAAAAATATTTTTTTTTCTAAAGTGTTATGTTAAAACTAATTCTTTCTCATTTTATGTTACGCATGTTGCAGGCAAATGGTATGGCGGCATATATAGTGACATTGCTTACCTATCTTGGTCTTTGGTGGTGAGGCTTTCTCCATCAAATCTAGTATTTAATCTTTTCAATATGGTTTGGAGTGTGTAATGTTGTGTCCTTCAAAGGGTTTCAGCTGCTGATATTAGGAGTCATTGTTTTGTAGTTTCTCTTCTTTGGAAGTGCAGAGTTAAGTGGTTTTGGTAATCATTGTGGCTAGCATGTATATTTTGTTTACTTGTTGGAGTAAAGTCTTAAATGATTGATGCACTAGGGCTATCAGAGTCATGAACAGATCATTTACGGCGTCGTGCTCATATCATGAGAAAGGTCATGTATCTATCTCTTTTTCATATTTTGACAACACTAAAGGGGGCTGATGTGGGTACTTAAGTTTCTTTAATTTCTCCAGTTTTGTTGAAATAAGTGGTATTATTGTTGCCAATGGCTTGGGCCTAATGACACTTCTGCCCTCCCAAAGATATGAAATGGTGGGTGAGGTTGTAGGTCCATGTCCATTGGGGTGCATGAGTTAATTACCAAGTAAAAAAATTAGTGGTAGTATTCTCTCATCCATAGGTTGACAAAACTTATGATACAACGTTTTGGCATTAAAATATCATGATTTGACTTGGCATTAGAATATCATAATATTATTTTTGCTTACTCTCTATGGTTAATATCTGATTATTGATCTTTGGAAACATGCCTTTAGTAGCCTTACTATTTGTTAAATCACTAGTTATTCAAAAAACTTAATTTGATAGCAAATGATGAATTTAATTAATTAATATTTTAATACTCTTCATATGGGCTCAAACTCTCCTTCAGCAAGTAAGGCCTAACACATGGAGTATTGAATTGAAATGAGGGTTAAATGGTGGAGTCAGGATTTGAAATTAGGACTTCTATTCTAATATCATGTTAATTTTTGATATGTAATAATTTATTGAAAAGGAAAACATGCAAAGCTCTTGTACACAAAATGCATACAAGACATAACCACACTAAGAACGTCTAAAATCTAAAAAGTTAACAAGATCTAAAAGATTCGAAGAGGAGAAAGAAGGAACATAGGCTATAGCCCAATCTAAGAGGGATCTCAAAAAATAGGATTTTAAAGAAATCAAAGGGGTCTCGCAATGCTCAAAGTGGTGGTGATTCCTCTCTCTCCAAATAGGAAAACAAAGAGGAGAGGCTCTGGGAATATCTCTGGCCCTCACAATGCAGTACTATTTATAGGATCAAGTACACCATTAGTTTGGCATTTTAGTAATTTGGATACCATGTGTCATTTTCTTTAAGAGTAATGTTATTTAGTAGATTGTTATATGACTGTTATACAACTAGGATGATGTGGCAGTAAAAATCTCATTTGAATTAACAAAGGCTTGCAAAAAAGAAAACTTAATTGCTAATTTTTACTGCCACGTTATCTTTGTTGTATGACAGTTGTATAAAAGTCTATTAAATCGCATTTCTTTTTGTTTAATTGTCATGTCGAACTCCAAATGCTCACAGTTGGCAACCACCAAAGCTCGGCTCACCACCTTTCCCTCTACTGTTAACCACAACCATGGGTATCAGGCCTTAGCCTACAACATCAACACTATTGCTAAAGGGGAGAAAACAAAGAAAACCCGAAAAAAAGAAGGACAAAAAGGGACTAAACAATAATTCAAATCCTAGAATCTTGCTTTGATACCATGTTATGAAAATATAGGGATTCCAAAATCTACAATCTTTTTGTTCATACCCTAGTATTTATTCTAGTATTTATTGGAGTAAATACGATGTTGTAAATTTAGGACACCTCACACCAAGACACCACATAGGGATTCCTCACTACCTTCTAGAATGGGAAGCTTGTCCCTTTCTCTCTAATATATATCATTTAAGCCCAACTTGAAAAAATAAAAACTTAATACAACACAAAGACTTGTTAAACACATCAATAAGTTGGTTTTCCCGATTACACTTATAATGTAGATATATTTCCACTCAATATCTTTTCTTGAATGCAATGACAACAACCTCAAAATGTTTAATCCATTCATGAAACACAAGACTAGAGGCAATATGCAGAGCAACTTGATTATCACAAAACAGTAGAATAGGAGATTGACTCTAGTCTTGTGTTTATCTAAGGGAGGTAGATTGACTTTGATAAAAAGCACTCTTTCTAATTTGCCTAATTATTATTATCTTTTTTCCCTATTCGAGTTGGGTGGCGAAGATGTTGAAAACTTTGAAGAGATTTTTTATGGGGTGGTGTTGGTGATGAGTTTAAGTTCCATTTAGTGAATGGCTAGATAATTTGTACTCCGAGGACATAAGGTGGTTTGGGGGTTAGAAATCTAATTCAATGTAATTGAGCTATACTAGGAAAATGGTTATGATGATATGCAACGGAGATGGAGACTTTGTGGAGATTGGTGGTGAAACTAAATAAGATAGTTTAAGGAGATGTTGTTCTAAGGAGGTAACATGGCCATTTGGACTAGGAGTGTGGAAAATGCATAAGGTGGGCGTGATATATTTTTTCAAAACTCGTTAGGTATGAGGTGGGTGATGGGTCAAATGCTAGATTTTGGCATGATGTGTGGTGTGATGAACGACCTTTGAAGATATCTTATCCAGAATTGTATAGCATTGCACGTTGTAAGGATACGTGGTGGCGGAACATATGCAGGTATGAAATGAAAATATTCAATGAAATATATTTTTGGGGTAAATCCGTTTGACCCTCCTGTAGTTTAATGACTTTATTTTTAGCCACCTCAGTTTTACTTTGCATCATAGATGGTACCTCAATTTTGGCTAAAGATGGAGATGGTACCTTCGTCCATCTTCTGTCCAAATATTTAACGGAACTGCAAACACTGACACGTGGCTATGCCTTATTAAAAGTAAAAAAGAAAAAAATTAAAAAAATTAAAAAACTTAAAATATTAAAACAAAACTTTTGAAAACAAAAACAATACAAAGGGGTGGCTGGCCACCCACTTTTTGCCCTAAGCCACCCCCAAAGAGAAAAATGGGGTGGCTGAAACTACCCCCCAAAGGCCTAGGGGGTGCCTCGGCCAGCCCCCTTTTGGCCTGGGGGTGGTTTCGACCACCTTGAACGGCCTTTGCGGGTGGTTTTAGCCACCTCCATTTCCTCTTTGGGGGTGATTCGGCCACCCTTAGGACCTTTGGGGGTGGTTTCAACCACCTCCATTTCCTCTTTGGGGGTGATTCGGCCACCCCCTAGGGCCTTTGGGGGTGGTTTTAGTCACCCCCATTTTACTTTGGGAGTGGCCGAACCATTCCGAAGGCTGTTTCGGTCACCTCTATTTCCTCTTTGGGGGTGCCGAACCACCCTTTTTTTTTCAATTTTTCTTTTAAAGTTTTTTTTTTTTTATTTTTTTATTTATTTATTTTTTTTAAAAATTTTAAGTTTTTTAATTTTCATTTTTCTATTTTATTTTTAATTTTTAATAAGGCATGACACTTGAATTTCTGTCAAATATTGAGACAGAAGATGGATGGAGGTACCATCTCCGTCTTTTATCAAGATTGAGGTATCATTTATGATATAAAGTGAAACTGAGGTGGTTAAAAATAAAGTCGTTAAACCACAGGGGACAAAAAAGGATTTACCCCTATATTTTTTATAGGACTTGTGCATGATTGGGAGGTGGATTCGGCCTCCTCTTTCTTTGAGATATTGTATTATCTCATAGGAAGGCAAAGAGATGTAGATAGAATAGGTTGGATCCCTTCCAAATGGAGCAAGTTTGAAGTGAAGTCATATTATCATGTGTTAATCTTATCAAAAAAAAAAAAAAAAAATCATGTGTTAACCATACCTACTTGTTTACCTTTTCCATGGAAAAGAATTTGAAGAGTTGAGGTTCCTTTGAGAGTATCTTTCTTTGTGTGAACGACGACATTAGGGAAAAACTAACTTTGGATAGCCTGAGGAAGATGAATGTTATTCTGGTGGATATGTATTGTATGTGCAAGAAGAGTGGGGAGTCCAATGATCACCTTCTTCTTCATTGTGAACTAGTAAGAGATTTATAGAATTTGCTTTAAAATCTGTTGGGTGTTGTTTGGGTAATGCCCAGAAGGGTGAGAGAGTTGTTGATGAGTTGGGGAAGTCAGGTGGGACTTCGTAACATTTTGGAAGTTTAGCAGTTGGTTCCATTGTGTTTAACGTAGTGTGTTTGGAGAGAGCGGAATGCAAGAAGCTTTGAAGATCGAGAAACTTCGGTGGTATAGCTGAAAAAGATTATGTTCCATTCTCTTTTCATGTGGATAGGAGTGCATAATAGTTAGTTAGTTAGTTTTTTTTTTTCTTTTCTTTTCTAATTTCCTAGTTTTGGACTTTTGTTCTTATTTTCTCCTTAATAGAGGGTTCTCTTTTATACTTCATGTGTACTAGGGTTGCGTTCCTTTGCGTTTTTCTTTTTTTTTGATAAGTAAGTAGAATTTTATTAAAAAGCGAAAGGCGCCCCTAAGTACACTAGAAGTATACAAGAGGAAACCTCAACAGAAAAGCAAGAAAAAGAAAAAACAAACAAACCCCAAACCCCCACAACAACAGCAAAAACCCCTAAACCCGCAGCGATTTATTTTTAACCCGGCTGGACCCAATACTTCCAATATCAAAGTTAAGGGAGCATTCTAAATTTTTTCGCTCTCTCCAGCCCTTTGCGTTTTTCTAATGAGATTAAATTACTTATGAAAAAAGGAGTATGAGCTGGAAGACCAATTTTCTATAGAAAATGTTGTAACCATGTTAGTTCACTAACAGTAGGGTTGTGCATTGGCTCTGATGGAGTTAGAAATGCCTCTTTTGGCTCCTGCCTTAGCTTGAGTCGGAAGCTTTAGAAAACCTTTGATGCCACCTTTGATAGAGGTGATATTCGACTTGAATCTGATTCCACTATGTCAGAGTCGGACAGAACTCGGAGTTGGGATAGGCTCGATTTTTTTTTTTTTTTCAAAAAAAAAAAATCTTGAACAGATTCAAGATCTCTTATTTGTCTCGTCCTTGAAGTGTCTTAAGGATACAAATACTTGAGAGTTGGGAGGAAAAGTATGAAAAAGAAGGGACAATGAGTGAGATGAAACAAAGTGGCTAATGAGATGCTTGGTGATATAAGAATGAGTACCTTTTTGGAGAGCAATAGGCAACGAGTCTGGCTCAGAGGGTAGAACCGGACCTGAAGACGGTGACAAAGATGGTGGAGGCACAGGAGTTGGTGGCTGCGGGCAACAAGAGTATACTTTTAATGGAGCGGGAGAACATGGGGGCAATGACTCTGAATGAGAAGAGGAAATATGTTCAAATAAGGAGAGTAAGGTACTTAAAACAAGAAGTGGAATGGAGGACAGTGACTCAAAAGTAGTCACCCGGAGGATTGACATTAAAGAAACATGGTGTAGACTCGAGAAAGGTAATATCAACACTGGCGAAGTATCATCTCAGAACTAGATTATAACATTGATAACCTTTTTGGCTTCAAGAATAGTCAAGAAAGACACATTTGTTAGCATGAGCAGCAAGTTTATGAATTCCAGAACCCAGATTGTGAATAGCAGGTACACCCAAAAATTTTTGGAGGTAAAGAGAATAAAGGAGATGAAGGAAACAATATGAATGAGGGGATATGCCATCTGTAACAGGGGAAGGCAGTTGATTTGATAAGACAACATGCAGTGAGAACTGCATCATTTTGTAAACTTTTGGGGGCACATGTGAAACAAGGAGGATCAGGTAACTTCCAATAAATGAAAATTCTTGTGCTCAACGACACCATTCTATTGTGGAGTGTGAGCACAAGATGTTTGATGGATAATATCTTTGCTAGACAAATAGGTAGTAAGTAGACTCATTCTTTTTGGCATTATCAGAATGCAAAATGCAATTTTTTCGTCCAAATTGAGTTATAATTTCACTATGGAAAATCTAAAATATAGAGAATAACTTAGAACAATTTTCCATGAAAAAATAATCTAGACATATAAGAATGATCATTTACAAATGTCAAACTAATGAAATTTTGGAAGCAACATATAGTGGCCCCCATACATTAGAATGCACTAACTCAAAAGACTAGAAACCTGAATAGGAACCTTTGAAGGGAAGGATACACGATGATGTTTGACGAATTCATAAGACCCACAATGAAAAGAAGTCACATGCCTTTTTTTTGACAAGTAATCGAGAAATTTAATTAAAAGCGTAAGGCACCCCTAAGTACAAAAAAAGTATAGAAACTGAAACGTAACTAGGAAGAGCAAAAAGAACAAGGAAATCACTATAACTAAGCGTCAAAAGAGATATATAAGTAATTGTCCACAGATACAAAATTTTTTAAAAAAGGGACTTAATCGCATCCAAAGCCCTCTTCTGGTCCTCAAAAGTTCTATCATTGCTTTCCTTCCATAAGTAACCATAAAAGGAACATGGACACCATTTTTCACACATCAGCATTCAGCCGATTGCTTGAGGTCCACTAACAAAAGCATACATATCACCTACACTTCTAGGCATAACCCATGAAAGACCAAAACGACCGAAAAAAACACTTCAAATGGAATAAGCAACGTCACAATGAAGAAGAAGATGGTTCATAGACTCCCAATTCCTCTTGCACATGCAGCATCTGCCTACCACAATGACGTACTAGTTCTTGAGGTTGTCCATGGTAAGTGTCTTATCTAGAGCCGGGTTAAAAATAGGACATGTTTGCGGGTTTAGGGGATTTTTGTTGTTGTGGAGGCTTGGGTTTTTTTTTTCTTTTTTCATGCTTTTCTTCTTTGTTTAGGTTTTCCTCTTGTATACTTCCAGTGTACTTAAGGGCGCCTCTCGCTTTTTATAAAATTTCTTATTTATCAAAAAAAAAAAAAGTGTCTTATCTAGAGCCGCTGACCATGCAAAAAAGGCCGTCCTCAAAGGAGTCTTAGTTCGTCACACACTTCCAAGGAAAATGGCATCCTACTCTACAACCCAAGGAACAATAGAAAGATTTAACTTTAAACAACCTTCTCTTGGAAGGGACCCACCACAACTTATCTTCCCTTCCTTGTCTCACTCTCGCTGCATGCAACCCCTCAAGAAAAGAGGTAAAGACATCTACCTCCTGATCGTGAGCCGCTCTAAAGAAGTCACATGACTAAGATCCATAACTTGGCACTTTAATAAGAAGAGAGGGATGGCCAAGATGATAGTGCATTGAAAGGGACATAGAGATGACCAAAGCGCTTGAGGTGGTGGGGTAGGTGCAAAGTCAAGGTAATATAGGCCACCAACTTCATGCCCCATAACAACCCAATCATCCGCCTCATTTGGAGATCTTGAAATATACATAAAGAAAGGTAAAAACTAACACAATAATGAAGATTCTTAGTAATATTTCGAATGGATAATAAATTAAAAGGAAAACCACAAACATGCAACACATATAATAAGTCAAGGTCAAGACCCGTGTGCATTTCACTCGGGTGGGGGTTAAATGGAGTCCTAATCCGCCGGATAAGACGATGTAGGTTTTTCTGGCTATGACGATCGCGCTAGGGGAAGTTCGTCATGATGGATAGTCTTCGGCTTTTGCGAGTTTTGGTGACCGGCATTTTGGACTTGGTTTGGTGAGGTCCGTTGAAGATGCCCAACACACTTCATCGGAGGTGTCTGAAGTAAGCCATATGGCTGGGTTTGGTCCAGCGTATACAGGTGATGCCGTTGGTTACTCTATTCTTTCTCCAAGTCCTGTTGATTCGCTGACTGTTGGGTTCTCTGGTGGTTCTGGTCCGAGGTTGGTTTGCCGGTAGCCCAGATTCTATCGTTTGGTATTGGGTCCTCCAGTAGTTCTGCTCCGCAGGTTGGCTTGGAGTTCCTGTTGCTGTCGATTCCTATACCCTTGGTGGTGTCGATGTTCAGTGCCCCGTCTGCTGTGGCTTTGGGTTTAGGCTCATTTCTGCCTTTTGCTGTTCAGACTCCAATGGGGGCCTCCCATGTCCTGGTGCCCGAGACAGCTGGTGTTAGGAAATCTCCTCCGATGGGGTTTTCTAAAGCAGAGCTCCTCAATCGTGGCCCGTCCTTGGGCCTCTTCGGTAGTGCTGGGATTGGATTGCTCCCAGGGCTTGCTGATTGTTAAGCACCCTACGGTTCCTGTCAAGGGAGATAGTGAGGCTATAGGTTTGGTTCAATCCTAGAAATGGCCGGTTGGCTTTGGGTTTTCTTCTAAATTGGTGGTGATGGATATGGATGGCGATATTGGGGATGGGGAGGATGGTGATTTTCCCTACCCTTTGGGTCCTTTTCCCCAATCATGCCTTTAGATTGGGCTTTTTTTTTAGGGGGGGGGGGGGGTGTTTGGTTTCGTGTGAAGGGATCGAGGAGAATGAGGATCAGACTATGGCTTTTTGACAACCATTGAAGAAGACCGTTCTCGAAAGGTTAGGGGTAGAAGGGAGCTTTTTAATTTAGAATGCTCCATAAATTATGATATTCTAGGCGTTTCCTCTAGACGAGGGAAAGGCAAAGCTCATGTTTTTTAGCGTTGAGTTCTTCGCGTGGGATTCGACTTGGTGTTTTGAGGGTTTTTGGGTCTGATGGTTTATTGGGTTATGTTGGTTTCTAGGGTTCTATTGTGGGTGTCGGATTGTTTGTGGGGATTTTGCGGGTGCCTTTGGCTTGGTTTCTTTGCTTTTTTGTTTTATTTTGTTTTGTTTTTATTTTTTTTTTGTGTTCCTTTTGTATACTCTCTGTGTAGTTAGGGGCGCCTCACACTTTTTAATATATGCTTGATTATCTATTATAAAAAAAAAAAAAGACTAGTGTGCATTCACCAAGCCAGCAACTTTAGCTAGGGAATCATTAGCAAGTGTAATACTTTAAGATGAATCAACAGGATGATAATCAAATAGGGTAGTAGACGAACCAATCATGTGGTCAGACACTCCAGAATTGATGACCTATGGATCATAAATGGAGGAGAGAAGACAGTAAGGTGCAATACTTGACTGAGCAAGAGTAGCCATAGATGAGGAAGTGGCCTGCTTATGGGCTAAAAACTGAGTATACTTATCAGGATATTAATCAAATTACAATTGGATGTCTAGCCAGAGTTGGGAGAAGGTTGGTAGTAATCAAATTAGAAATTGTTGTTTGCATATTTTTTTTTTCGCTCTTATACTAATCTCAACTTTATGTTCCACTTGATATCCTTATCTACAAAATTTTATAATAGAGGTTTTGTGGTTTGTACTTTATTCATTTTTCTCTCTTTTTGCATGCCTTTAGTTTTCTTTTTTGAGCTACAATATCTTGTTTCTGTTTTTTTTTTTTACATAAATGCCACTAAAATGTTAAGTTTATTTGATATTTTTTCAATGGTCATTCTTCAGGTTTGGGATATTCAACCCCTCAGTTGTGTATGATCATCTGGGAGAAATATTTTCAGCCCTCATTTTTGGAAGCTTTGTCTTCTGTGTTTTCTTGTACATAAAAGTGAGGATTGAACTTTGATGGACAACTATTTTCGCAATAAACAGAACTTCAGTTTATATTTCTATCACTAACCGTTTATGTATTCAAGGGTCATATTGCACCATCTTCCACCGATTCTGGTTCATCTGGGAACATAATAATTGATTTCTACTGGGTAAGTATCTTCAGATATCTATGAAATTCTGATTATGCTTATCTAATAATTTTAATTCGTGTTTATGAATTATGAGGTATGCTTATCTAAGAAATATCTTATAAAATCCTAACAATGTTTACTTTGTTTTCCTTAGCAAATTTATCCAACATATATTCTGCTTTCATGTGACTTCTCTTCATTTTCTTGGATCTTTTTTAGTTCTCTACATGCAAGAATACCTAGCTTCACAAATGTTCTGCCTCCGTTTGGCTTGTTATGTCTTGTTTAAGCACTCTTACTTTTGATATTGTTTTCCATACCATTTCATTCTACCTATCATGTCCATGCTATTAAAAATACACATATGCAACAACATGTAAATTTATAGTAATGAAAATTTGAAATCGAGGCTTTCATTTTATCTATCAGCACCATCGTGTTAATAATTCACATTTACAAAAAAGTAGTCCTTAAAGATGAATGGCCAAAGACTATGCTAAAAGTGTAATGTAGAAATTCATTGGTGCCCCCTCTCTTCTACTTTTTGTTGTGTGCTTCTCCTCATCTATCTGATGATTATTAGAGATAGCAAAATTTTATCTCGATTGTGATCCTGTTGGATTATGTTGTCTGGTATTCTTTTGATAAGTACCACTTTTAAATCTGTCCGAGCAACTAAAACTACTCCAATGTATTGTTATCATTGCAAGATTACACCAGTGGACTTGCTAGTCTAGGTCTTGCTCTTATGTGAAAGTGCCTTTCTAACAATCCCCTTGTTATTCTTGCAGGGTATGGAGCTGTATCCTCGAATTGGTAAACATTTTGATATAAAAGTTTTCACAAACTGCAGATTTGGTATGATGTCTTGGGCGGTTCTTGCTGTGACATATTGCATAAAGCAGGTAGATGCCTCAAGGATAACTGTGTATATGAGTATCAAAGATGTCAGATAAGTTTTGTTGGTTAATATATTACCAAGACGTGAGAGGTTTAAGGTTGAAATTCTGTTTGTTGACGCATTTGAGTATGTCAATGTAGATTGGTTTGGTTTTTAACTAATTGTGTGTCCTTCCCCTCAAAGATGTCAGAGGCAGTTTGGTTTTTAACTAAAGGTTTAGAAGAAGGATAAAAGGGGTGAAATGTTGAAAACTAATGATCTAGTCACGAACATTAGAAAGGAAGGATCTTGTTGAATCAACAGAATGTTCTGTATTGCTACTTGGATGATGTTTGAAGACTTTTCCAAATGGCCACAGAAAATCACAAACATTAATAGTATGGGAGAAGAGGAGAAAAGGAGAGGGTGGATAGTACGATGAAGCACTAAGACAGAACGACAATGCAAGTAGCTTGCAGAGGGGGGGATGAAAGACAGACAAAGAACCAAGGAGGGAGAAGTAGAGAGGGGATAGAGAAACAGCAGGCAGTAGCTGTCCGGGATTCTTCTTTCCAATTGGTCCTGGTGTACTGTATGTTAAAAAAAAAAGAAAGTAAGAAAAACCAGGAATATTAGGGAAACCCCTCAAACCTAGTGGATTTCCTAGTCGATGGTGGTCTTGCGGCAACCAGTTAGGTGATGTACACATTTTCCACATCGTTGTAATTATATAAAATCAATCAATAATTATATATGTTTACGTCCAAACAACCCTTAATTTAATTAAAATCTACATCTCTAAAACTAATTACATCGCTTATGATTTGGTATAGTGTAGGATTAGAGATTTTTAATTAAATTGCTAGTTTATTTAGACATGGAAATACACTATTCAGTCTGGATTATTTTCAGTAAATGGGATATATATTATTCGTACCTTGTTGATTCATTATGATTCCTGAATTCTTGCTCTTCTTGGTTCAACAGTTGCTCCAAAAATAATTTTTCTTTTTATTCACTTTTCCCTTAGCCTGGTTTTTGTAAGTTTGTGGTGGTTTGGAACTCTTGCCTGCTGGTCTGCTACTGTTAAGGTTGCGCGGGACAAATTTTATTTCAATGATTACTTGAGTTCTCAAAGATATTTGCTTGTTGTCACAACGTTTTATGCATATTTGATCAGCTAAATTGACGATTTGTTTATTTCTGTTCTTTTTGTTGCTGTTTGAATATTCTATTCTGGTTTAATTTTGAGTTTTGGTTAAAGTTCTCCAATTCTTTCAGAAGCATTATTGAACCTAGGACTGCATCATGATAGCTTATAGCATTTGGTTCACTATTTGGAATAATCAGCCTCGGTTCCACTTGCCGAGGTCTAAGAAGAGGGGTAGGATATTGGAGATTAAAATTGAAGAGAGAAAAAGTTATTTACTTCCTGGCTGGGTGCTCTTAATTTCTTGTGGAAGTGTTGGACATTTTAGATCACCCATTCAATTTTAGATGAGGTGATAACCCAAGGAGGGAGAGGGACCGTTGAAGCTGGAAATTTAGAACTTAAAGAGCTCGTGAACTTGGGGGGAGAAAGAGCCATAACTCTGTATTTTCTATGTGCTAGAGGTGATACTTTGGGAGAGGTGGCATGCATAATTTTAGTTTTTCTTTATTGTACAGTCAAACTTGAATAAGTAATCACTTTGCTATGGGGAACACTAAGATGTCAACCAATTGCTTGTCTTGCCATTCTATATCCCATGCGGTTTGATTGTTTAATTTCCATACTGGTGGTTGATAATGTGCATCGCACCTTGGTACATTGAAGTGCTTTTTTACCCTGAACTTTTGCTCCCACCTACTGAGTTCTAAATTTAGGCCTTCTACATTGCTACAATGTTATGTTTTACATTATAGTTATTCATTGCAAGCCCTGCTCTTCTCCAATTAACTTTAAAAGAAGTTCTTTGCTGCAAAAGAGCACAATTAAAGTACACATGAAGTATACAAAAGAAACTCCTAACCAGACAAAGAAAATCATGAAAGTTAGAAATATAAAAACAATCATAAGCAGTTGTCCATTGATAAAGGCTATTGAAGAAAAAAGTCTTTAATTCCATTGCCGTTCTCTAACGATCTTCAAAACTTCGATAACCTCTCTCTCTCTCTCTCCAGATACATCATATTAAGCAGGACGAACTCATCTTTCACACTGTTACACTATGAAGGCTACCAAACAGTCCTCTCCAACAGGCAAAAAGGTATACCACTCATTGAGGCATGACCTAGTCTAACCCATAAAGACCGATAATAGGGTTCTATAAGGCACTAGCAATCTCATAATGGAGTAAAAGGTGATCAACGGATTCCCCAGTTATTCACATGCAACACCAATTTACTACTATGATATGCTGCTTCCTTAAGTTATCTATACTGGGGATCTTTCCTAAATCAGCCAACCAAGAAAACTATGAACGGAATCTTATTGTGCCAAATACTCTTCTAAAAGAAAGGTGTAGTATCCATGAGGAATTAAAACATTATAGAACAATCTAAAATCAAACAACCCTCTCTTGGAAGGGGCCTAACAAAGCTTGTCTTCATCAGCCCATCTCAGTTTAATGGAGTACAACAGATTAAAGAACGAGGTAAAGAAATCAACCTCTCAATAATGCGTTGCTTTGACAAAATTAACATTCCATTAATGAGAGTTGCTAGAAAACTCTTAATGATCTGCCACAGAAGCATTCTTGAAGTGAGCAATGCTGAATAACTCCGAAAAAGCTACCTTAAGGGTTTGATCCTCACACCACACGTTATGCCAAATTTAATCTTGGAGCCGTCACCCACCTTAAATTTAGTATAACGAGAAAACTCCCCAGCCCCTCCTGATATTTTTCTAGAGACAGACTTGATACTAATTAACCTCATTGGAACTCCACCCACCCCACGAGCTACCATATTTAAAATCCATTACAAATCTTCATAGAGCCTCTCTCATATGCGTAGCGCCATAACTATTTCCCTAAGAGAGCTCGATTGAACAGAAATAAATTTCCAACTTGCTTCCAAGAGATTGAGAACAAACCTTGAACCAGCTTACTAGATGAAATTTACACTCTTCACCAATACTAGCCCACAAGATATCCCGCTATAACTTTTCTATGTGATTGGCAATGCCAATAGAGAAGGAAAAAAGAGCCTAAAATAAGTAGGCAAATTAGATAAAGTGCTCTTAATCAAAGTAATCTCCCCACCTTTTGACAAGTACAACCTCTTCCAACCAGCTAAATGGTCCTCTATCTTCTCAATAATGTAATCCTAAATAATGTCATCCTAAACAGTCTATGGTAGTTCTAGGAGTTCTAAGTGTCTAGTCCATGTGATGCTACTTCCTGGATTGTTGCCTTCATAATTCTGAAAAGTCATTCTTCCACTTAACAACCCTATTTATGTCAGTGGACACACCCATTATCCTGGGATTCATTAGATCAACATATTTATGATGTATCCAACTATTCACTAGTGTCTGTTCAGGTATTTTATCCTCAGTTATCTCATTGAGAAACGGATTTCAGATATGGGATATTTGGGATTTTTCTATGGAAGCAAAATCATTTCAGCTTCGGTTTGAGATTAATGGTGGTGTTCGACTAGCAGAGAGAAGTAGATTACTTTTCCGAGTGGTGGTCCTGGGGTTTGCTGAGCGTGTTCTTGTTGATGAAATCGTTGGAGGTGTTGATCAAAGGAGATGAATTAAGCGAGTTTTTGGAGGACCTTTCAAACCGGGAACACTCTGTATGTGATGTAGCGACGGGGAAATAATCACGGGAGGTTCACTCAATTGTTGGAATACAGAGGTGGAGGGTGTTGAAGTTTTGTTATGATACTGCGGGGAAGAGACGGAAGGGGATGGGGTGACTTCCTTGTTCAGATGAAGTGGTTGAAAAATTATTATGAGAAGAAAGAGAAAGCGTGAATAAAATTGGGGAGAATTCTGGGGATATATCGGTGGTGCCGTAGGTGGTTTAAGGAGGCAGTCATACGCGGCGGTGTTGGAAGGAAAAAAGGCAATTTCTGGATACGGAACTCCTCGAGCATGTGCATTTCGGGCATTTTTGGTAATTAGACGGAAACAAATATAGGAAGTCTTGGAAGGAAGGAAGAATATTTGATTGTCGGAAATCACGGTGGAGATGACGGTTTGCCGAAGCTTGTTATGGATGGAGCTTTAAACATGCAGCCATTGAAGAATATTTTGTTCACTCTTAAAACTGAAGTGGTGAGATGGCTTGGCTTATTGGAGACAGGCTTTTAGGTGAAAGGGGCTGGGATAGAAGGTTCTGGAGAAGATCTATTAAAGAAGTTGAAAGGCAAAGTTGTGGTTTCGGCTGAAGGTGAAGATGATTTAGCTTTTGGCCAAAAGGAGAATGGGCTTATTAGGGCAAATGAAGTGTGCTTGAGTGGATAATAGGACTGAAACAAAACAAGACCAAAGAAGTAACGGTGAAGGGCCTCAAGTCTAAGTCGACTAATTTAACCGTTTATTGTCGTAGAACACCCACAAAACTCAAGACCCAGTGGTGAGTGAAGGCGGGGGAGATTGGTTTGACGGTGGAGACAGACTGGAGCATGGAGACAGTCACCGCGAAGATAGATGATGTCGATGTCGCTCATGGGTGTTCGGAAGGTACCGTCGACGGCATGGCATCAAGTGATTTGATGATGGTTACGAGCTCATTGATGGTTTCAAGTGAGGAAATTATTGGGTCCAAGGCGGAGAACACCAAAGAGCCCAATAGAAGTGGTGTGGGGAGTGGTTTAGTGGAGAAATCACCTACCTTGACGTCCTAGTCCACTGGGTGAGGGAGATGATGAGGGGGTTGAGGGGGGTGTGGTGCTACAGGTGAGTGGCACGGGTGGTGTTTTGCACTATTCTAATGATAGGAATGGATGCGTTAAGGTCGGGATGCAAACATGTTGTTTATCGGGTCAAAAGGGAGAATATTGTATAGTAGAAAAATTTAGTGAGGGGACAAAGTTTATGTGGGGTGTGTGATGGTGGAGAAAGGGATAGAGGGCCTCTGTTAAGTGAGGATTTTGGAGTTGCTTTGGTAGTCGTGGAGAATGAGAAGGGGGAAGGAAGCATAGGGGGTCAGTTTTCTCCGGAGATGTAGGATTATGAGCTGAATGGATTTAATTTGAAGAATGAATTGATACAATTATGTGAGTTGCAGCATTTTCCTGATGTTTAATAGAGGTGATTGCTAAGAATCTTGTTGGATCATTTTCCTTCGATGTTGAATTGTGGGGCGCCAAGACGAGGGAGCAGGTATTTCAAGTTTGAAAACATGTGGTTGACATTAGAGGGATTTGTTGAAGAGTTAAAAACTTGGTTGTTGTCATATAGCTTTCATGATTTACCAGGCCTTGAAGGTAGATTTGAAAAAATGGAATGAAGAGGTATTTGGTGACTTTAGAAAGAAAAAGGAGATTTTGGAGGGTATTTGTGATCTGGATGTAATTGCAGAGGGTCGTGGTTTAGTGGAAGAGGAAAGGATGAGATAAGGAATTGGAGAAACTATTATTTTTGATGAGGTGAGTTGGAGACAGAAATCTAGGGTCTTGTGGTTTTGGGGGTGGGGGTACCCAAGTGGAATCTTTAATCATCAATGAATCATTGTCTTCTAAATCTACTGAGATAAAGGAGCATATTGTGCAATTCTATAATAATTTGTATTCTGAGCATATTACTTGGCGATCAAGGGTGGATGGTCTTTCGTTCATGTCCATTGATGCAGATGAGAGTATTTGGTTGGAAAGAGATTTTGAGGAGCAGGAAATGTCGGAGGTGGTGAGGGATTTGAATGGTGATAAGGCGTTGGGGCTGGATGCTTTCATTATGGCTTTTTCCATAAGTGTTGTGTGTCTAGTGAAAGAGATATTGTTGGCAGTTTTTATGGAGTTTTATAGTCGACGGAAGTTTGAGAAGAGTATTAATGCAACTTTTGTTTCTCTTATTCCAAAGAAGGTAGGAGCTGTGGATGTTAAGAATTTCAGGCCAATTAGCTTAGTGGGTGGGGTTTATAAAATTCTTTCCAAGGTTTTACCACACAGGCTAAAGTCGGTGTTGGGAAAGATTATTTCTAACTCACAAAATGCTTTTATTGGAGGTGGACAAATATTGGATTTAGTACTAATTGCGGATGAATGTTTGGATAGTCGGATTAGATATGGAGAATATGGGTGGTTGTGCAAGTTGGATTTGAAGAAGGCGTATGATCATGAAAATTGGGAGTTCTTGCAAGATGGAAGAACTTATAAGGGTGTACAAGGCCTGAAATATTTGGGTTTGCCTTTGGGTGCTTCTTATAAGGTCACTTCTATTTGGAATGACGTTTTTGAAAAAATGGAACATCGGTTGGCTAGATGGAAGAAACTTTATTTATCTAAGGGTGGTAGATTGACTTTGATGAAGAGCAGTCTATCCAACCTACCTACGTATTAGTTGTCTATTTTCCTTATTCTCGTAGGAGCGGCCAATAGGCTTGAGAGACTTAAGAGAGATTTTTTATGGGGTGGTGTTGGGAAAGAGTTTAAATTCCATTTAGTGAATGGGGCAAGGATTTGCACTTCGATAAAATCAGGTGGGTTGGGAGTTAGAACTCTAATTTCAATTTAATTGAGCCCTTTTGAGAAAGTGGTTGTGGCGGTGTGCCATGGATAGAAAGGCGCGATGGAGATCGGTGATAGAGACAAAGTATAATAGTATCTAGGGAGGTTGGTGCTCTAAGGAGGTAACGGGGGGGACATTTGGAGTGGGAGTTTGGCAACATATTAGAAGAGGGTGGGACAAGTTTTCCAAGTTTGCTAGATTTGATGTGGGGGTTGGGTCGAAAGTTAGTTTTTGGCATGATGTTTGGTGTGGGAATAGTCCGTTGAAGATGTCTTATTTGGATTTATTTAGTATTGCTTAAAGAAATGATGTGTGGGTGGCAGATAACATGCAGTTTTGAAAAGAGATTATTCAGTGGAATGTAATTTTTATTGGACCAGTTCATGATTGGGAGGTGCAGGTGGTAGTATCTTTCTTTGAGAGGTTGTATTCTTTCCAACTAGACAAGGAGAGGAGGATAGGATGGAGTCCTTCTAAAAGGAGCAAGTTTGAAGTGAAGTCATTTTATCTTGTTAACTAGATAGAATGGATCATCTTTTCCATGGAAGATATATGGAGAGTCAAGGCTACTTCATGAGTGGCGTTTTTGGTGTGGAAACCCGTATTAGAGAAAATATTGACACTCGAAAATTTGAGAAAGAGGAATATTGTGGTGGTTGAGTAGTGTTGCATGTGTAAGAAGAGTGGGGAGTCCATTAATCATTTATTGATTCATTGTGAAGAAGCAAGAGAATTATTGAGTTCCATTCTTAATCTGTTTGGTGTAGAGTATGTTATGCCCTCCTCCCCAATTGATTTGATTTGTTGGTCAATTGGGGAGGATAGGATGAGTGTAGTACAATTATAAGATTATGGAGGTTGGCTCCATTGTGCTTAATGTTGTGTCTTTGGCGAGAGGAATGCTTGAAGCTTTGAAGATGTTAAAACTTCAGTGACAAAGTCGTGGAAGATTGTGATCAACATTTTATACACTTGGATATAATGCCTGTCATAGTTTGCTTGTTTTTAATTTTGCAGATTTTTTGAATTTTTGTTCTTATTCTTCAGATTAGGAGTCTTGTATACTCTTGTGAACCAGGGTTGCACCCCTTTGTGCTTATCTATTTATCAAAAAATAAAAAATAAAAGAATGAAGCTCCCAGCAGAAGACTTGGATACTTCAAAGGCAAAGAGGTAACTTTGCAATCCAGAATATCGACATTGCCAATTGGGACCTATTCTGATTTAGCCAAATTAATCTTCAAAGCTGAGAAAACTTCTAAACATAAGAACAAGCAATGCAAATAATGGAAGTGATCTGGGTTTTCCTGCGTAAAATCAAATTGACATCTACAAACAAAAGATGGGAGATGTTCAACCCACCAACATTCCTAGAGCCCACAGAAAAGCTTGAGAAAATGCCCCTGTTCACTGTAACAGATATCATTTTACTTAAAAGCCTCTATAATGATGACAAACAGCAAAGGAGACTGGGTATCCCCTGTCTCAGGCCATGAGAACTACTAAAAAAGCTTGTTGGAGTATCGTTCAAAATAGAAAAATGCACCTAAGAAATACAATGAGCTATCCAATAACATTTCTCCCCAAAACTACACCTCTTTAGCATATACAAGTGAAAATCCTAATTAACTTGATAACAAGCCTTTTCAATATCCAATTTTCCAAACCACACCTGGCTACTCAGATATGATCTTACTATCAATGTATTCATTAGCTATGAGAACGGGATTGAGAATGTGCCTTCCCCTGATGAAAGGATTTTGATTCTTTGAGATAATCTTCTCCAAACCATTTTCAACCTGTTAGTTAGAACTTTGGCAACAATTTTGTAAACTCCACCCACTAGGCTAATAGGTTGGAAATACTTAATATCAACACTCCCTGAATTCTTCTGAATAAGAGCAATGGAAGTTTCATTAGGAATTCTTTGAAACTTTCATTTGGCTTGAAAATCATGGAAAATGCTCATTGTATCATCTTTTAAAACATCACAACAAGCTTTGATAAATGCCATAGAATAACCGTAAGGGCCTCGAGCCTTATTACTGCTCAAAGCTTTCACCACCTTGGAGACCTCACCTTCCTCAAACTCTCCAACCAGTTGGCCTCAACCTCACCAATGGAGTCAAAAGAAAGACAATCCAATTTAGGCCACCAACTGAACTGTTTTGTAAGCAAACTATTATAGAACTGCACAATGTGTTTTTGAACTCAAAATGATTGGAAGAAACTTTAGCATTAACCATGAAAGACTCAATGGAGTTATTTCTTCTATTCGAGTTGGCCACTCGATGGAAGAACTTCGTGCACTTGTCACTCTCCCTTATCTACAACGCCCTCGATTTTTGCCTCCAACTTGCTTCCCCCAAAAGAGTAGTCCTCTCCAAATCACTAATAGCTTTATCCTTCCTCATTTTCTCCTCATCAGATAAAGCTCTCTTTTCCAGAATATAGAACTTGTAATTCATCCAGAAGAAGCTTTTTTGTCTCCCTAAATTGCTAAATACCTTCTCATTCTAGACTCTTAAATAAGCTTTCAAAGCCTTAAATTTGCGAGCCAAAATGAAACTCGGAGAATCTTGAAAGCGATAAGAGTCCCACTATTTCAACCTGTCCACAAAACTCTATGATTTTAACCACATCTTCTTGAACTTAAAATAGCTTGTACCTCTCTGAAATTCTTCGCAATCATGAAGAATAGGGAAATGATCCGAGACAACCAATTGACAGCTGAGGAAGATTGGAAGTGCCTACATGTGCTGATGAGTCCGCTATTTTTTTTGGATAAATAAAAGGTATTTAATTGAAACACAAAGGGCACAATATGAAGTATCGCCAAATGGTTAAAATACCAAATTCAAGAGCAATAAAGTCGAAAAACAATGACTTTTGATGCTGTGTAATGCAATTATCCAATCGTAGTGTTCTTAAAAACAAAGATGAGAGCATATCCAATGCAGTTCGACACCACCAAAAGTGGTTATTCCTGTCTCTCCATATTAGAAAGCAGTACAACACACCAAATCTTACTACTGTCGTGAATGCCAAACCCACCCCTCCTCCCTTTGTGGCATGCTGAAATCTCAACTGTTTTCGGCAGCACCCAAAGAAAGCCTACCAATGCATAAAGATATCACCAATGACCGCTATTCCCTAGCACAATGAAATACCAGGGTTTTTTTTTTTTTTTGGGTAATTGATCTTTCTATTTTTATGAGGTGTCTTGACCTTGTGTGATTCACAGCTATCATGGAGTGGATGCCATTCTTTTTGACACACAAACATGCACACATACAGTGAAAAATTTCTATTTTCTAAGTTTTAAATGTTCAAGGACATGATCATTTGCTCGTATCTCTAATATCCCGTTTCTTTTACCAGTATGAAGAGAATGGGAGGGTGGCTGATTCTATGCTTGTGAATACGACATTGATGCTGGTCTATGTATCGAAGTTTTTTTGGTGGGAAGCTGGATACTGGAACACCATGGATATTGCACATGACCGAGGTATAAATATGCTCTATTGTTTGTGTTTTACATGCTACTTTTCCTTCTTGTATTTTGTTGATATGAAATAGGAAAGCATGGCGAATACACAGAATGACTAGTGCATTTAATCATGCAACGTTACCTACTTGTATAAATTTTTAACTGGGAAATTGATTCTAGGTTGATTTGTAATGGCATTCTATCTCCATGAGCTTGTTACTAAATATTTTTATGTTCTGTTCCTTAACTGGATGTGTAGAGTTGTATGATTTAGTTGAAAGAGAAAGGCGACAAGTTTGAAGAAAGGAGAATATTCTCTTATTACACATACTGCTTCGTTTGGTTACAAGATTTTAAATAGAAACGTCCTACAACCTATTATGGAAATACACTTATTACATATTACAATAATAGGAATGAAATGAGGCGTAATCAAATCAAGTAATAATAGGAGATAAAATCATATCATAAGTTTCCTTCTTCAACATTCCCCCTCAAGTTGATCCAAAGATGTCTCGCATACCCAGCTTGCATAATGCTGAATAAAAAACACTATTGAACATTGGCATTATCAAAACTAGCCTATAACCCGCGCAATGCGCAAGTTTTTTTAATTATAATTTACTCAAAAAGTCTTTAAAAGATTACCGGTAACCAATTATTGTGATGTTTAATTCTTATAAATTGGAACGTGTTAAAAATTTGTTCACATGTAGTTTAAAACTAAAGATAATATAAATTAAAGGAAAAAAAATTATGAAATGAGTCTCGCATATATTCCTAACGATCTAAATAAGTCTCGCATATATTCCTAACGATCTAAATAACATATTATCACACAACTTATTTCTCATATTAATTAATAAGCTACCCAAAAACAAATTCGATAAAACCCCATAAAAATTTAAAGAAAAAAAAAAGAATTACCTTATTCACGACAACCTCCAAATGCACTACATGAGGCAAGAAGACACCATTTTCCATACAACAACACTCCAGGAGCGACCACCAGTCCACCAGCAAGCAACTAGAGCAAGCAACCAGATTAATCACTCGAGAAGGCATAACCCAAGATAACCCAAAGCGGCTAAAGATGGTATTCTATAAAGCACTAGCAACCTCACAATGAAGAAGAAGATGATCCACAGACTCTCCATGCCTTTTACACATACAACATCTGTCAATAAAGATGACATGTCTTTTTCTAAGGTTGTCTATAGTAAGGATTTTCCTAAGAGCCGCCAACCAAATAAAGAAAGCCACTTTAACAGGAGCTTTGGTCCTTCAAATACTGTTCCAAAGAAAGGGACGAACCTCGTTGCGCGCAAGGACCCCATAAAAGGATCTAACATCAAACTTCCCTTTGCGTGAGGGACTCCACCAAGCTTGTCTTCCCCCTCCCTTCTCCCACGAAGGGAATATAAAAGAGTGAAGAAGGAAGCCACTATGGCCAACTCCCAATCATGAACCGCACGAATAAAATTAACATCCCATTGAATGGAACCACTAGAGAGGTCCAGGTGATCAGCCACAAAAGCATTCTTCTCACGAGCTATATCAAATAAGGCCGGGAAGACCACTTTAAGAGGCGATTCTCCGCACCATACATCATCCCAAAATCTGATTTTAGACCCATCTCCCAACTCCAAATATGGTGAGACTATTAAGCAAACTCCACCCCCTCCGAATATTCTTCCATAATCCCACACCATGAGGCCCAGTGGGGGCAAGAGAGCACCAACTTCCCCCTACACTACCAAATTTAGCATCCACAGCAATTCTCTACCAAGCCTCTCTTTCATGTGCATAACGCCACAACCACTTCCCTAAAAGGGCCCTGTTGAAGGTTCTCAAGTTCCGAATCCCCAACCCTCCCTCAGAAATAGGAGAGCAAACCTTAGACTATTTAACGAGGTGAAATTTGAGTTCATCACCTAACCCACCCCATAGAAAATCACGGTAAAGCTTCTCAATACAATTGGTCATACTGGCAGGGATGAGGAACAACGACAACATGTAAGTAGGTAAATTGGAAAGAGTGCTCTTTATAAGGGTAATTCTGCCCCCTTTAGACAAGTACATTCGTTTCCAACTAGCCAACCGACGCTCAATCTTCTCCACAACCCCATTCCAAATAGGCTTGGCCTTAAAGCAGGCCCCAAGTGGAAGACCAAGGTAGTTCAAGGGCAAAGATGAAATCCCACTGCCCAAAATGTCAACCAGACTCCCCACATCGGCAACATTCCCCACAGGAACCAAGGCTGACTTTGACAGATTAACCTTTAGCCCAGAGACAGCCTCATAGCAAAGGAGCACCACACGAAGATATCGAAGGTGATCAGGGTTGGCCCCACAAAAGACCAAAGTGTCATCTGCGAACAACAAATGAGAGACATTAACTGCCTTAGAGGTCCTAGAATTGACTGAGAATCCTGAGAGAAGACCCCTGTTGACAGTGACAATGAGCATTTTACTGAGTGCCTCCATAATAATAACAAATAGGAGAGGAGATAGAGGGTCACCTTGCCTTAAACCTCGAGAGCTACTGAAAAAACCAGTCGGAGTGCCATTCACCAAGACAGAGAAGCGGACCGAAGAGATGCAATGAGAAATCGAAGAACACCATTTCTCCCCGAAACCATACCTTCTCAGCATGTACAAAAGAAACCCCCAGTTCACATGATCATAGGCCTACTCAATATCCAGCTTGCAAATCACTCTTGGAATGCCAGAATTGATGCGGCTATCCACACATTCATTAGCAAGAAGCACTGAGTCAAAGATTTGCCTACCTTTCACATAGGCATTTTTGGGTTTCGAAATAATCTTGTCCACAACCATTCGGAGTCTATTAGCAAGGACTCTATCGATTGAGGAGCTCAAGTCTTTCTTTTTTCACTCTCTTTTTTATTGGACTGTTGCTTATCTAGCTCCTTTAGTGATAAGCTATAATGACTTTTTTGTACATTTCTCTCCCCCTTCTTAAGCGTTCCTTTGTATACTTCCTGTGTATCAGGGCTACGCTTTTGTGCTTTTAATATATTTTCTCTTATTTATAAAAAAAAAGCCTAATTTTAACGATCTTATAAGTACTTGCATGAGTCTTGTAAATACTCCTAATGATGAAAATTACATATTATCACAAAGAGTCTTTCTCATATTAACTAATAAGCTACTCGTAAACAAATTTGAATTCCATTAAAAATTATTAGAAAAAAGATATACTCCATTATAAAATCTTGAAAGCCAATGTCATCCATCAATTAAGCAAATAGAAAATGTGCATTCCACACACCAAAAAAAAACTCAATGAACAACAATGTAAACTAAAAAAAGGTCATACCTCGTACAAAAAATAACGATAGGAAACTCTCTGCTTCTCACTATCATTTCCTTAAATTCAATGAATAATTTACAAAAGAAAAAAATATTCAAATGAATAAAAAAATATATAAATTAAACAAAAAATAAGGACGAGAAATAGAAACGGAATAACAGAACCACAACAAAATAAACACAAAATGAAAAATACTAATATAATAGAAAACTGTCTTTTTCTTTATACTTTCTTAGTTCCAATGAATTTCATAGGTATAAGAATAAGTCTTGTCAAATAGAGATTTTTTCTTTCGATCATCCTCCGCATCTATATTGTAAAAGAAACTTATTTTAGGACGCAAAAAAAAATAGTTACCTACTCAACGAACAACAGCCTAAACGAAAAAATTGTCACACCTTGTACAAAAAGTAAAGATAGAAAACCTTCTCTCTCACTATCATTTCCTTGAATTCAATGTAAAATTTACAAAAGAAAATATAATGATTTTGAATATGAAAAATAATATAAATTAGAACAAAAAAAGGACAAAAAATGAAAATAGAAGAACAGAACCACAAAAAACAAAAAATTAAAAATACTAATATAGTAAAAAACTAGTCTTTTCTATGTACTTTTCATCATTCCAATGAAACTTTGAAAGCAAATGTTTTCCATTAATTAAGCACGTAAACAACATTACACAAGAAAAAAAAACTATTCAAGGAACAACGTTGTAGACTAAAAAAAATCATCACACCTCGTACCAGAACATTCAAATGAATTAAAACATAAGGCTCTTCATTTTAGTTCTATATAAATTAAAACATGTTAAATTTTTATTTCCATAGCAGTAATTTTTATGTACAAATTAAATAAAACAAATTTTTATGTGCAAATTAAACTCCCCTTTTATGTACAAATTGAATTAAACAAATAATTTCAATACTAATAAAACCCATATAATTCGGAACACTTGAAAAGAATATAGAGCAAAATAAACCAAATATTTTTTTAGTAAATATTAAAAAAAAAATCTTCATTAAAATGGATGAATGAAATCTAAAAATCATTAAAGAAAGAAAATGAAGCAAAAAGCAAAAAGAAACAAAAAAAAATCATCCACATGGAATTAACACCTTAATGCATTGCAATTTGAATCAGAAATCATTTCTTAAAAATCTTTTAGAGTACATATATTTTCTCTTTAAAACTCCCCTTTTATATACAAATTAAATTAAACAAATCATTTCAATACAAATAAAACCCATGTAATTTTGAACATTCGAAAAGAATAAATAGCAAAAGAAAAAACAAAAATATTTTTTTAATAAATATTAAAAAAAATCTTCATTAAAATGGATGAACGATATGTAAAAACCATTAAAGAAAAAAAAAATGTAGCAAAAAGCAAAAAGGAAAAAAAAAGTTTCATCCATATGGAATTAACATCTTAATGTATTGCAATCTGGATTAGAAATCATTTCTTAAAAATCGTTTAGAGAGTACATAGTATTTTCGTTAATGTATTCCCAATTTGGTTGTTTAAATTACAATCAAAACGCAACACCGTAAGGAAAATCTGACTGGAGGGAGAAGAGACTGACATTTAGAGTGAAACAGACATGCAGAGTGAGAAACTGATAAATACACGTTTAATTGGAAACTGGTTGGAAAGTGTAATGATTTTTCAATGGGAAAAGAAAACGGTTAGAAAGATGGTTAAATAACATCTCACTAAGAGGATAAAAATCGACACTTGTCAAGAGGGAAAAAAAGGCCACTTGTCGCGATTTGAGAGTCCTCCTAAAAA
Organism: Betula pendula; assembly: GCA_900184695.1. Lineage (NCBI taxonomy): Eukaryota > Viridiplantae > Streptophyta > Magnoliopsida > Fagales > Betulaceae > Betula > Betula pendula. The sequence goes on along the minus strand of FXXK01002551.1, from coordinate 19,931 downwards.
CTCCCCTTTTATATATATAATAATCTATAACCTGCAACATGCACGGTCGTTTACAAATTATATATCCATACAAAAGCACATATGTTAAAAATATAATAGATAATTTATAAATTGGATAAGAAAAGTTTGAGTTATTCGATCAATATTTACAAACATGGTAAATAAGGATAATTTTTTTTTTAAAAAAAATCAGTTAAATATATTTGTAGTTTCAGTGACATTGTTTTGAAACAGTCTATGTAAATATTATTAGGTAAATGGATGAACAAAATCTAAAAATTATTAAAGAAAAAAAAAACAAAGCAAAAGGCAAAAAGAAAAAAACAAAGAAGGTTACATCCACATTTAGCTCCTGTCGTTTTAAGCTTTAATGATTTTCTTGTACATTTCTCTTCCCCTTCTTAGGGGGTCCCTTGTATATTCCCTGTGTACCAGGGTTGCGCCTTTTTTGCGCCTTTAATATATTTTCTCTTATTCATCAAAAAAAAAAAAAAATAAGTGATGAATTTTCTATTTTGTTTCTAGTGTAAAATGGTGAAGATCAAAAAAATTATGAATACAAATTAAATAAAACAAATCATTTCTCAATCAAATTAATCCTCTCATACTAGGTTCAATGCTTCATTATATGTTTAGTTTTTCGAAAGAGTTTATGGTCATTTTTAGTACAACAATCAAATAAATTTTAGAAAATTAAAAGGAAACTCTAGTTTTGTTGGTGTGGTATTTATTATATTTCAATACAAATAAAATTCATATAATTATTAACATTCGAAAAGAATACATAGCAAAATAAACAATATATTTTTTTAATACATATTTTAAAAAATTTTCATTAAAATGGATGAACAAAATCTAAAAGTTATTGAAGGAAAAAAAAAAAAAGAAACAAAAAGCAAAAAAAAAAAGGTTAACATCCATAGGGAATTAAATAAGTGATGAATTTTATATTTTGTTTCTAGTGTATGGTATTGAAAAATTTGAAATGAAAAATTGTAAGACTTTTGAGTCTTGGAGTAACAGCTAACTTCCGCCGCAACAAAATTTAAGTAGATGTGTTTTGGTCATATCCTATCAATGATTACATGCGATCTTGTAATTTTAGTTGTTTGCTTTGTCAATCATTGTAATTATTAAGATCATTGTTAGAATTTTTAGCGAAATTTTGTTTTGATTTGAACAATAAAAGCAGGGAAAAAAGCTTTTAAAAATTCCCTAAAAATCTGAGTAAATCACAAAAATGAAAAAAAAAAAAAAAACCACATAAAATAATCAATTGAATTAAATCATAAGACTCTTCATTTTAATTTAATCTATATAAATTAAAACAGGTGAAATTTTTTATTCCCATGGGTTTAAAATGAGGAGTATAATTTTTTATTTTTTATTTCTCAAAAAAGTAAGAAGAAAACCTGAATTTTGATTAGCAATGCATTAATAAAAAATTAGAAGGAATCTCTAGTAAAAAAAATTTGAAATTTTTTCTATAAATCCAAGTAAATCACACAACCGTGAAAAAATCCCATAAAACATTCAAATGAATATAAAAATAAGACCCATTGAATTTAGTTTAATGATGTATTTTCATTAATGTTTAGAGTACAGAGTATTTTCTTTCACGTATTCGCAATTTTGATTGTTTAGATTACAATTAAAACGAAAATAATCCAACAAAATCACAAAGAAACAAAATCTTTGTCTAATAAATATATAAAAAAAAACAACAAAATCTTCATTAAAATGGATGAACGAATTAATGTAAAAATCATTAAAGAAAAAAAATGAAGCAAAAGGAAAAAAGGAAAAAAAAAAAAAGTTTCACCCACATGGAATTAACGTCTTAATGCATTGAAATTTGTATTAGAAATCGTTGCTTAAAAATCGTTTAGAGCACATAGTATTTTCATTAATATATCCGCAATTTTGGTTGTTTAAATTACAATCAAAACAAAAATAATCCAACAAAATCACGATGAGAGAGTAAGAGAGAGAGAAGCACCTTAAGGGAATTTGACTGGAGGGAGAAAAGACTGATGTTCAGAGTGAAAGCGGAAACGGTTTTTTTATGGGAAAAGAAAACTGTTAGAAGACGGTTAAATAACTACATCTCCCTAGGAGGATAAAAACGCCACTTGTAAGGAGGAAAAAAAGGCCACTGGTTGCAATTTTAGAGACTCCTCCTAAAAACTTCCCTTATATATAAATATATATTAGATTAGATATCCGCAAGTTTTTCTTGGAAGTCACATCAAGAAAATCTCCTATTTCAAAAGTCCTATAGTTTTTCTTGGTAGAAAAATTAATACCAACAAAGCCTCTGGCAGGCTCTACCAACAAGTATTTAGATAAAACCATATGAAGTTGACGTAGAAAACTATATTATTTTGTGTATGCTCACATATTCATGTCCTAAAAGATCCATGAAATTAACCATTTGATATAATCTTACATTTATAGACTAATACTTTCCGGTAATGTAGCCCCGTGCAACCAGGAATAGGAACATAATTCTGTCCTTTTGCACACCCTCTGTAAAGTAGGACCTGTATTAGTTTGTTCTCTTCTCTTCTTTTATATATATATGAATATATAATGTATGTTCAATACTTAATGCATAATACACGCTTTCTATCTTGCTTGGAAATAATAAAATTGAATTCTTTCTCATTCATTGTAGTATAATAAGTCCTTAATCATGAATATGCCCGTAATGGCATGTTTTTGTAGTAGTGGATCTCACTCATATGTCATGGTATCTTAAACCTGCTTCTAGTGCTATTGATGCTCATCTCAATATTGTTCATCCTACATGGCTCTGGCAGCGGGGTTTTATATTTGCTGGGGATGCTTGGTATGGGTTCCATCTATCTATACTTCTCCAGGCATGTACCTAGTCAACCATCCTATAAATCTTGGTACCCAGGTATTGTATCTTCAGTTTTTTGGATAATATGTTGGAATTTTGAAACATGTTTTGTTTAGTTATCTTCTTTTTCCTTTTTGATTAAGGCATGTTCTGTTTTTGACAAGATTCAAAATTAACTTTTTGCATTGCTTTCCTGGGTGTGAAAGTAAAAAAGCACATTTTTCTTGTGCTCCACATCTTGAGTATTTTCAATCTAGGTAGGTTCATCAATTTGATGAACACTACACTACCCAGACTGTTCTAGCAATCTGAAGGTGGGATGGTAAATTCTTGGTTTAAATTGACAGAGTTGCATTAACTTATATAGTATAACCACTATGCTATATTTTGCGCTCGAATCCAACTTTGTGGAATCTGAAGTGTCTCTATTGAACTCAAATAAGCCTTGGTCTCAGCTAAGGTTTGGCTCAATGGATCACTTTTCAGCATAAAAAGTACGTGGCCTTTGCAAAATTGAAAATTTGCCCCAGGCTAATGTACCCAATTGGATGAGCTTAAACACTTGATTCTATGTCGAAATATTTCGTTACTTTTTTCTGTTCTCTCGTTCCTTTCTTTTTTCTCCCTTCCTGACAGTATGCATCTCTTGTTTCAGCTAGCACTTTATATTCTAGTGGCAGGCGTTCTTTGCATATATATCAACTATGATTGCGACATGCAAAGGCAAGAATTTCGCAAAACAAATGGAAAATGCCTAGTCTGGGGAAAAGCTCCTTCAAAGGTGCGGATTTCGGTTCTTGTTACATGATTTTTTTAATTGTGTACATTTTCTGAGATATCTAGTTGCCAGATCGGCAAATTTTCCATAATTTTCTGCTGAGAAAGAGACATAAGTTAGTTCAATTGCTTTACAGATAGTTGCCTCATACACTACAACGTCAGGGGAAACAAAAACCAGCCTTCTCTTAACCTCAGGATGGTGAGTTTTCCATTTTACCTTTATATGAAATTTTATGCAGAACTGTAAATTAGCTGTTTTCCCTTCCCACCATTCTCATGGGGTTGAAGTTACCCTTTAGTTTATCCTAGTAACTTGGAAGGGATGCAGTTGGATAAGGCCATAATTTACAAATATTGAATGTCCTGTAGGAGTTGGTATCGTTGTTGGCAAATTAATTTATGTGGATACATGAAGGATGTAATCATGGCATGTTTATGACGGATAGAATAAACTCTTCTCTCTACAGCATAATCATACTTTTCTTCTTGTAATGGAATTAAAAGATGAACTGTGGCTTTTTACTAAGCCATCTTGAGATACTTTTCTGTGGCTCCTGCAGGTGGGGATTATCTCGTCATTTTCATTATGTACCAGAAATATTGGCTGCTTTCTTCTGGACCGTCCCAGCTCTGTTTGATCATGTATCTTCTTCCCAAAGCCTTTTTTTTTTTTTTTGTGTGTGTGGGCATGATAAAGCTTTGGAGAACACATTGCTGAACTCATTCTTTTATTATTTTTTTTCTGCAGTTCCTACCTTACTTTTATGTGATATTTCTTACTATCCTTCTTTTCGACCGAGCTAAAAGGGATGATGATCGATGTCGGTCCAAGTAAGCAGATACAAACTTCTGTTTTATCTACACTGCCATTTTTCTTGAACATGCATTAAAATTTGTCTTTAAAAGTTTCTAATACCCTGAAAAAGGAATATTGGAACCAAATTATTTATATCTTTATTCTAAAACCATATCACCATATTGCCTTCATTCAAGCGACCTCATTGTGATTGCACTCTTAAGCAAATTTTATGCCACGCTGTAAAAGTTAGGATTAGCTGTCGTGTGGCAGCTACACCATCAGTTCACCCACCCAAGTACAATAACTCTGGAGTAATTTACCTTGTCTTTTGGCTGAACTAATGTGTGTTCCCCATACTGCATGCTTTTTTTTTTTTTTGGATGAATGACATACTGCATGCTATTGCTTTATGAAACGTGAAGCAAAGGAACAGGAATGCCATAAACCGTTGAAATTACAAAATTGTTTGTCTTCTAAATGTTGCCACCCGATTGCAAATGCTTTGAAACAAATCACATATTTTATAGAAGAATAACCAGTAGTTTTGCTTTAGATAAACTCTCTCTCTCTCTCTCTCAAAAAGATGAATGAAAGTTTTAACAAGATCATTCCTTGCAGGTATGGGAAGTATTGGAAATTATATTGCGAGAAGGTTCCACACAGGATCATTCCCGGAATTTACTGAAAAACCTGGTCATGTATTGAGCATACTTTAGCCCTATGTTTGCTTTGGCTATCTGTACCTTGTGGGTGACTTCATGATTATATGTATATTCATAAACTCCTGCTAGGTTTTGCTTTCATTGTGTTTGGGAGGGAAAATTATTATCATTATTGAGAGAGAGAACAAAGACAAATAAGGGTTGGACTGGAGGTGTCCAAGCCTACAATGGGCAAGGTGGAAGCAGATACAATGAAAAGGACATGGTTCCTGGATTGGTATTAATATATGGGATATCACTAACATTTATTGCTAAATCAGAGGTATATGTCGAGCAGATGACTTGAGTAATGTTTGAAGGACCTCAGTTAACGTAGTTCATCTCTTTCATCACTCTTCTCTTGTGCTTTCCCATTGTGCAAATTAAACCATGCAAATGAATCTAATCTCGGATGGATCATTGGCTTATCATCCGTACAAATTAATTCCATGGATGGAGTTTCTAACTTTTTCTTTCTTTTTTCGTATTCAATGTGGGAAGGGGGCAAAGGAGAAATAATCATGCCGGATCTTAGTTCCCTGTTGCACAAGCTGAGAAGGTTGTGAGAGGGAGGGCCTTAGGCCTAGTACTTATCTACCCTTGATGAAATTGGTCTTTCAGAACAGATAAACTTGTTGGAAACCGAAATGCAGCTCATGCACTTGCATCGAAAGATCAAGAACGAAACTTCTAGTTTGACATGAATCATAATTTTAAAGTTCATTCACTAAAATCTTGAACAAGGAAGAAATAGCATACCTTAGCGTTGGCCAATTCAAAATTGAATGCTCGACACACGATGGATCTTCTCCTAGAAGCTTGGAGTACTATCAGCAGTTTTTTTTTAGATTTTTTCTTAATGTAGGAAATTAAATTATTTTTTGTTTCTATATTCAAATAAATTTTACAATAGCTTTTCTTATCATTTCTGTATACCATTTAAATATTTTTTAATTAAATACTAGGAGAAAAAGAGAAGAAAGAGTAACTATTTAAATATTGTTTCAAATAAATGGTAGAGGAAACCGAGAGAAAATAAAGTTTTTTATATTAAAATAATGTTAATAGAATCACTTTTGGTTTTCTAGATTAAGGGTATATTTGGAGTTTCCTTAGTTTAGGAAATACTAAGGGAAGTTGTAGAGTTGTTTTTTTTAATAGTTTTCCTATATCTCGGGAGGATGATGAGTTGTAGAAAAACTGTTGCTAATGCTTTCAGAGAGTGGCCTTCACAATTTGTTGTTCACTCTAGAGGCTGTGTAGCATTAGGAAAGATTGAGAAAATAGATTTTTCTCACACTTGACTGCACATCCCTAGGGCTCAACACATCATATGGTTGATCACCCCTTGCTGAGGTATATATAGATTGAGGATGGACCTTAGGAAATGTCAGAGTTTGCATGAAAATTTTAGAGAGAAAGAGAAAGCCTACCTTACATGTGTTATTATAGAGGTTTGAGAAACATTTCGTTTTTTTTTTTTTTGTGGGGGGTGGGGGGGACATTGTTACAATTGAAAGTTTGGGAGAAACATTGTCAATTAGGTAGTAGTTTGAGAAGGGTATGTAGACTTTTTCCTAATTTTATTTACATTCTTACGAACAAGTTGACAACCCAATCCTACAAGGATAGGGCTCTTACAATGGATCTTCATGCCACTCTTTTTGAGCTTGATTTTGTTGCAAATCTTGTCTAATTAGTTTTATCTAATACATTCTTACGATAGAGGCACAAAGCATTACAAAGTTTAATAGAGCAATAAATTGAAGGGCAAACTACCTTTTACCTCCCTGAAGTATCCACCCATTGGTACTTTAGCCCAAAATGTTTAAAAAGTGACATTCAACCCCCCTAATCTTGATGACGTTTGCAAGTTATACCCTCCATCCACATTTTCTGTCTTTTTTTACGGAACCCAGGCCACGTGCGTTGCACGTGACTCTTTAACAGCCATGCTACTGAAAATACCCCTCATTAGATGCTGTCCTTATACCCACAAGCCGACAACTTTAATATACCAACAACAAAGACAACTTTTTGTCTTGACTCACGTCTCCATCTGCTTCGAAGAAGTGGCTTCCACCCAAAACAGTTACCCATTATCCATCAATCAAGAACTTTGATTCCACGAACTGAAAAGCGTGTTTTTCAGTGTTGAACATGAGGTTAGTTTATGTTTTTTTTGTCCTTTATTTTGAGGAAGAATGTTTCTTTATTTTGTAGTTAGGGTTTGTCAGAAAATTTGGGGGTTTTGGTGATTGTTGGGCAGAGCTTAAATTCCATAGCTTTATGTCCTTAAATTCCTTCCCTTTTTGGGTGGAAGTTGTTTTCTATTATTGTATCGAGGCTTTGTTAGTGTTGACAGTAAGATTTTCTAATCGGTGTCTTACTTTATTGTGCTGGTGCTTTATCTCTGCATTTGGTCCATGTGCACATTGCTTTACTGAGTAATTCTAGGGACCGGGTTCCCATCCGCTTCCCATCCGCAAACTCAACCTGAGGTGGGGTTGGGTTGAGTTTAGTTTAAAAAAAAAAAAAAATTAAAAAATTAAAAACTAGGGGGGAAATGGCACGCGTTTTCCTTTCCCCCCACTTTTTTCCTTTCCCCCCAATTTTCTTCACTCTCCTCTCAGACCACTCTCTCTCTCTCTCTCTCTCTCCACAGAAACCACCACCGCTTGCGCCCACCACCACCTGCGCCCACCGGATACGGCAACGCCCACGCCGCAACCCAGCCGCTTCTCTCTTCCTCTCTCCTCTCTCTCTCTCCACAGAAACCCACCAAGGATTCCGCCCACCATTGTCTGCTCCGCCCACCACTGTCTGCTCCGACCACCACTGCCGGCGACGCCCACCTCCCACGGCACGAACGCTGTTTCCACCCTCCACGGCCACCACGAACGACTAAAAGGTATTTTTTTGTAATTAATTTTTAATTTTCCCCAAGATTTTAAGGGGAAAATTTGCCAACACAATCCATATATCTGCTTGGTTGAGATTGGTTTTGTGTAATATGTTTTTAGTATATATTGCTATGGTTAATGGAGAGTGGAAATTAGTTATCAACGTTATGTTTTGGTTTTGGTTTTTCAATTTCTTTTACTTTTATATCCGCTATTCAAGAAGACCACAATGGCAGACATTCTCTTTTTATTGACAAACTTGTTTCGTTTCTCATTGCTTTTCACAGAATTACAAGTGAAATTTTCGGAAATAGAACCACATTTGGCCTAAACCATAGGAATCAAAAAGCTTCCAAAAGAAAAGAAAAGAAGCTTTTATTGAGTACTTATGTGTATCTTAATTTTCTGGTTATTCTTTTCTTTTGGTGTAGTGTGGACTTGAGAAGCTTAGTGGAACAGAACAAACCCAATTTCATTCCGCCAGCATCGCGTATGACTAATTATGTTCTTCTTAAGTTTGGCAATCTTTCTGAGACCAATGTAAGTTTGCATTTTTGGTTTGTGTGCCATGAATTTGCTCATCTTCTGCATCTTATCCGTAATTTTTTGTTTTTGCTTATTAAGTTGATTGTGTCACTGAGGACAGCTCTTTCTCTCAGGGTTTGGGTAATTCCTTAAGTGGAAGTAACTGCTGTTACATGGTAGTTTTTCAGTATGGCTCCATTGTGTTGTTTAACGTCCGTGAACATGACGTTGATGGGTATTTGAAGATTGTAGAGAAACATGCATCAGGATTGCTCCCCGAAATGAGAAAGGACGGTAATAGCTTATGTTCAGAATATTTTTGGTTGAATGTAGAGTCACTAGATTCTCTTTTATAAATATCTTTAAATTGTTATATAATGAGACCTTTTTGGAAAACGTCCTGCATTATGAGTCAGTGTTTCAGTGTTTACCAGGGAAGCAAAAGTAGTAGTAATGATTAGAGCTGAAACTTATGATTTTTAATGTCCTGCTACCATAAAAAAAACATTATATGTCCTTTGTGTCAACACTTACCTTTGCATTTGTTCCAATCAATTTATGGCAAAATATGCACTTATATTTTGCCTGGAAAATCCATTCTGGACATATTTTTGTTAGAAGAGAGAAATAAAGGATAGGATGGCACATAGGCTTTTCCAAGATTTTTAGTGGCTGATTTGCCTATCTGTCCTGGAATCTCAAAGAGTTTCTTTTGAAGTCACATTGAGCCTCTTCTGTTATTCTTTTTTGGGGACTATCTGGTATGCTTTCTTTTATCTTCTTGTCAGAAATATGTCAATGATCACCCTTAGAAATAGTATGAATTTTATCTGTAACTTTAGATAATAGATGCCTTTTTCTCTTTTTTGGTCAATTTCTATGATATGCTTATATTACGACTGACATGTAGACAAGAATTTCAAACTTCTCTTTAAGTATCATTTTACAGCCAAGGAAAACTTTTTCATTTATTCTTGTTGTATAAACTGTACCTAAGTGTATCATTTTGCATCATGGATTGTTACAATCTCTATCTCTCTTTTCTGCATTTCTTTCTGGTGTGTGCTTTTTTTTTGTTCTTTTGCTGATTATTGTCTGATTTTTGCTCCTATAGGTTTACTCTTGATGACAATAATACAAGAATATCAGTTGCTCAATATTATCGTGAGAAATATAACATTGGACTTCAGATGGTGCATCTGCCTGCCCTTCAAGCTTGCAGTGATACAAAACCTATTTATTTGCCTATGGAGGTTGTGTTATTGCTATAGACAGTTTTTTTTTCCCTTTGTTTTCTGTCAGCATTATGTCTATCTTTCATCTCTGTTTCTGAAGGATTTTCTTTGTGTTACAGCTTTGTAAGATTGCTGCTGGACAGAGGAAATGGTCTGCAATGGAAATTTTTGGACTTAAGGAAGGAGGAAAAAAGAAAAGGATACATTACAATTTTTGTATTTGTCTTTTTCATTATGGGAGGAACACTTCCTATATTGTAAAGAATCTGCCTCCCTTATTCCTGTGAAGTTTTTATTTAATGATAAAAGTTGACTTACTTAATCATGGTATAGTAGGACTGAATTTTTTTTTTTTCCCGTAAGTGTTTTGATGAGCCAACTTTTAAAGGAATTCAGCCAGTGACTTGATGTCTATATCAGCATGTTCTGCTTACCAGGCCTTATTTTTCTTTCTTTTATTTAAGTATCAGTATGATACTTAAATATTCCAAGCAACAGGAGGACCTCTAGATGAGTGCAAACCAATATATGATATTGCTGCTAACCGTGTTTCCAAGAGAGGATGTACAACCTTCACAAGTCATTTACTGAGACATACAACTTCCGAGATTAACAAAACCAACCACAGTGAAGCAACTTGCCCGAATAAGAAATTCAATTGAATGCCACCATAAACTGATGTTGATAAACCTATACATCAAACACATTCATATAGGGGATAGACAATCTCAAATCAAATAGAAAATCAACCCAATATTAACTTACTACAATTCGATTCTTAATTAATTTACAAAAAACAAACAAACTATAGAAATTCAGTTTAACATCAGCTTACTACCATTAGATCCACTGTAACCACTAACATAAAATAGCATAAGCAAAACAATAAAAGCTAAGGCAGCCTGATACATTTTCTCTCTAGATTGGTACAGTTTTTCCCTAGTTTGGTGCAATTCTAACTCCAGCCGAAATTGAATAGATTGATTTTTTATATTTGCATTTTCCATCTCTTTATCAAGTCTACCCATTTCGGCCCGCGTTTCCGCTTCCCGTCGTTCTATCTCTTTCCCAAGTCTACCAATTTCGGCGCGCATTTCGGCTTCCCGGCATTCCATCTTTTTCTCAAATCTACCCATTTCGGCGTGCATTTCGACTTTCCGTCGTACCATCTCTTCCTCAAGTCTACAAATTTCATCATGCATTCTCTTTTCTGCGTCTTTCAAGCGTTCAGTTAAGCTTTCGTTTTCAGCTCACAGAAAAAAATCACAACCACCAACTTTCTGCATGATAAATAAATAAGATAAAATGTCATAAATTACGAACATAAAAAAAAAAAATACAAGAAAAATAAATTTAAAAATTACCTTGTAATTTATACAACCTTACCACAACCGTACCACCCCCTTTCAAAATGCATATGGAACAACTCCCTAGTAGTCTACTAAAAAATGATTAAAAGTTGAGAATATTATGGTTCCATGGACAATAAAAAAAAAAAAAAAACACCTAAGGAAATCACTACATGGCTTAAGAAAATGGTCATTAAGAAATTAGATTCCTTATTTCAGCATTGTTACACTTTTATATTACTTTCCTTTGTTTTACACTAATCCAAATGAGGCTAACCGCAATATTATAGCATTATCCTATACAAGAAATCTAAAGATAAAATAATAATAATAATAAAATAATCATAGCAATAATAATAATAATAATAATAATCTCATGATCTAATAGGAGAAACCATATGGCCATGACATATTTACCTGGTCCAGTGTATATTGGAAAAAGTAGTATACGTTGTGCAATTCATGGACTGTAGAATGTAGCAATAAGTACATGGAGAACAACTAATCGAGATCAAACTCAGTTTGATTTTATTTAAACTTCATCTACGTCTGATTGAGCCTCACCGCTCCAAACTCAAGATCACATAATAAGCAAGATTACTTACAAAAAAAAAAAAAAAAATTATAAGCAAGACTGGAAAAGGGTTGAACTGGAGCAACTAGAAAGGAAATCTTTTTAAATGTAGACTTTCAAAGATAACCGTGGCAGCAACTAATTTAGTCTTCAGGTTAGACATCAAAAAAAAAATCTGGACCAATAAAAAAATCTGTGAATAACAGTTAGACCAAGGCATGTATCATGGCATATGTTGCTGTGAAATCAGTGAGTGAAAAGTCCAGAAATCAAGCATTGCAGAGATTCATATGCAGGATGGACCACCAATCTTCAAAAATAACGACTAAAACTTTTTGTCAAGTTCAGATAGTGGCCAAAATATTAACGAAAAAATAGAAAGGCAAGACAATTTTAGTGGAAATTATGGAAGACCTTTATAACAACTAAGCCATTTTTCCCTAAACTTATAACAACTTCGCATTTTTCCTAAACCTATTGAAAAATTCAACTATCAGGAATATAAAATACGAAGAAAAAGAAATCGGACAAATAATTGAAAAATTTTCAAATTCAAAAGGAGTACAGCAAAAAGGACATCAGCCGAATTCAAATAAATACAGACTTAGATGGGTCAATAGATGTTCAATAGATGGATAAAATTGAAATCAAAGTTCAAGGTATAGCAATTTTCGGGAAAGAATTAAAAAAAAAAAAAAAAAAAACCTTTCCGGCGTGTTATGGTCGGTAGTGGTGGTGATCGGAGCCCGAAGGTGTGCAGAGAGAGAGAGATCGCGGGGGGAGAGACGCAGCTTCGTTGTCGGTGGACATCGCCGTCGGTTTCTCCGTGGACAGAGAGAGAAAAGCCCTGGATGAGAGGTGGCGTCGTTGCCGGCGCGTTCAACGGCGGTGATGGACTGTTGTGGCCGGGATCTGTGGAGAGAGAGAGAGAGAGAAAGCGGTGGGTCTCTCCCGTGGACAGAGAGAGAGAGAGAGCAGCCGCTGATGCGCGTTCAACGGCGGTGTGGACGGGGTGGCCGGTGTGGCCGGGATCTGTGGAGAGAGAGAGAGAGGGAGAAGCGGTGGGTTTCTCCGTGGACAGAGAGAGAGAAGCCGCTTGGAATGAGAGGTGGCGTCGTTGCCGGCGCGTTCAACGGCGGGGTGGACGGTGGTGGCCGGTATCTGTGGAGAGAGAGAGAGAGAGAGAGAGAGAGAGAGACGTCTAGGGCTCGAAAATGGTTGGGAAGAAAGGGGGGGAGGAAATAAAACCGATCGTGTTTTTTTGAAAGTTTTTAATTATTTTTTTTTTTTTTTTTAAACTACAACTCACCCCAAACCCCACCTCAGTTGAAGTTTGCGGATGGGAACGATGACCCGTCCCTAGAATTACTCTGCTCTAAACTTTAGCATAAGACCTCCTATTTACTAAATGAGACTATGAGCTGCTGTAATACGTAATCCTAGTAGATAAAGAAAAGAATATAAACCCGCTAAAATAAAAATATAATATGATAATCATATTCCTAACCATATCAATTTTCAAGAAAGCGTGTGACCGAAACTTTCCCTGCCTCTTATTAATTGTAATGTCATTGATTTTTTTTGTTTTTTTTGTTTTTTAATAATAGGCACCGGGCGCAAGGTAATTATGAGCAATAGTGGCATATGTACAAAATTACTATTATCTGTAAGAAGCCCGCCAATATTTCTTATGAATATATAAAAGAGAAACAACATACAAAAAAGGGAAAAAAAAAAAAAAAAAAGAAAGTTAATTAAGAAGAACGATGAATTGAAATCAATCAATAACAATAAGAAAATAGATTGAAGAGATTCAGGCAAAACCCCTAACTGACCCATGTCGATTAAATTAAAATATCATCAAAAAATAATTAGGTGGAAGAAGGAAGAAAATAATGATTAACGTGATTCGATCAACCGCTATATCCAAATGAAACATACAAATCCAAACCATTTTAATCCCAATTATACTAATATTCCACAGGGAACCCGGAGCTACGAATTAAATTTTAGGGGGCAAACTGCCATAAAAAATAAATTAAAGGGCCAAAAATTAGAAAAAAAAGATTATTTTTTAATAAATTATATGTTAAAAAGCCTGTTTTAAGAAAAACAAAAATTTTAAGGGCTGGGACTTGGGGGCCCGATGGCTACTAAAATCTTGTCCAGCCATCAATTTTTATATGATATTTCTATACAATATTTTTTGTGATATATATCATTACAATTGTAGTATATAATATATATAACACACTAATTTTCCCTAATAGAAAGTAATTGATATTTCGCAACAGGCTTAGCTAAAGCTTTCCTTCTAAAACTTTAAAAAAAAAAAATTAAAAAAAGAAAACAAAAACAAAAAAAAAGCTTATGGGCTTTTTCATTTTTGTAGGGCCGAAGCCATTTTGGTGGATGCTCCGAGATGTCCAGACAAAGTCGTTGTCTTAAAAGTGTCGCTACATAAGCTTTTTTTTGTTTTGTTTTTCCTTTTTTTTAATTTTTTTTTTAAAGTGTTTAGAAGAAAGCTTTGAGTAACGCCTGTTGGGAAATATCCAATTACTTTCTATTAGGGAAATTAGTGTTATATATATATATACTACTACCAATTGTAATCTGATATATACCTCACAAAAATATATTTGTATAAATCATCAATATAAAATTGGATTTGACAAGTTTAGTAGCCATGGCCCCAAAGCCCCCAAACCTCCTAAAATTTTTTTTCTTAAAAAAACAGCTTTTTAACCATATACCTTAATTAAAAGAATAATCTTTTTTTTTCCTAATTTTGGCCCTTTTTTAATTATTTTTTAATGCAGTTTCCCCCTCAAAATTTTAATTCGTAGCTCGTCCCTGTTAATGATATATATATTGATTAAAGTTTGGATTTGTATGTTATGGATATGAGGCGTGATCGAAATCACGTTAATCATTATTTTCTTCCTTCTTCCACCTAATATACTTTTTTGATGATATGTTTTTAAATTTAATCGACATGGGTCAGTTAGGTGTTGCCTGAATCTCTTCCCAATCTATTTTCTTCTCATTGTTATTGATGATTTTCAATCATGTCTCTTAATTAAACTTCTTTTTTTTTTTTTTTCCCTTTTTGTATTTGTTCTCTTTGTTATATTCAATAAGAAATATTGCGACTTCTTACAATAATAGTTAATGTTTACATATGGCACTATTTGCTCATATACCGTTGCGCCCCTGCTATTATAAAAAAACCAAAAAAACAAAAAAAATCAATGACATTACAATTAATAGACGGCAGGAAAGTCGATCACCACCGTTCTTGAAAATTGATATGTTAGAAATATATTATCTTATTATATTTTTATTTTAGGGGTTTATATTCTTTTCTTAGTCCTAGCTAGGATACTTAATACAGCACTCTAGTCTCCTTTAATAATAGAGGGTCTTGTAATACGTTTAGAAAGATAATTCTAAGGGACCGGGTTCCCATCCGCTGCCCCATCCCGCAAACTCAACCTGAGGTGGGGTTGGATTCGAGTTTCAGTTTAAAAAAAAAAAAAAAAATTTAATAAACTTTCAAAAAAACACGAATCGTTTTATTTCCTCGCTCCAGGCACCTTTCTTCCCCCCCAAACCCATTTTCGAGGGCCCTAGACGCTTCTCTCTCTCTCTCTCCCCTCCCTCCCAGATACCGGCCACGCACCGTCTCACCGCAAAACCGCCGTTGAACGCGCCGGCAACGACGCCACCTCTCATCCAGCCGGCTTCTCTCCTCTCTGTCCACGGAGAAAACCCACCGCTTC
>FXXK01002550.1:44699-83762 GCA_900184695.1 Betula pendula | reverse complement strand
ATGTGAGCAAATAGTAAGTCTAGTATACTATATATAACTAATTAACTATATTATAATTATAGTATATGACTATTGTTAACCATGTACGATGTATCATATATATAGTTATATAGATATATATTAACTATTCAATATAGTTAAATTGTTATATACTAACTATATATTAATAACTTAATATGTTAGTTTATGAACTAACTAGTTAGCATGTTAACAATAGATATATACACACCTTGATATATACATTCATGGTAATACTACTATATATTAAAGTATTATAATTAATATGAAATATTATATTTACTTAATTAGTATAGTTAGTTACTTAAGAACTAACTATATATGTATATTAATCAAAGTGACCTATACACTATCGGCAACTACTTAACTATTCTTACATAGTTAATTAGTTTCTTAGTAATAGTAAGTTAATTAGTATATATTCACTTAATTAGTATATATTCACTTATTAGCCTCGCAAGCCCTAAACAAGCCAGGCGAGTTAGTCCGGTCGAACCTTAAACGAGTTAGGCTTGCGAGCCCTTATCGAGTCCTATCGAGCGAGTCGGGTATGCATCATTTACTAATCGAGCAGGTTTCTACAGTAACGAGCAGGTTTCTATAGTACCGATCAGGTTTCTACAATACCGAGCTTAAGCTCGGGTCGAGTTTTACTGAGCGGTTATCGAGCGGACTGTCGAATGGATTGATTTATTTACAGCCCTATATACAAGTGAGCTAACAATTTGAGCGGAACAAGTCCAGTCGAATTTATTCAAGCCAAGCTCACAAGCTTTATCCGAACTAAGCTGAGTTTATACAAGAATGTCTTGTTTAATATTCAAGCATATTATTGTGTTCACAAATGGTTCATTTATTATTCGAACTGAAACCGAATCGAATTTATTCGAGCTAAGCCGAGCTTACGAGCAGCAAGGCTCATCGAACACCCCTAGTTGAATCCTTTTATATTTAACCATTCTTCAAGGGTCATGGCGTACATCACACTTCAAGTACCAAGTTTATTAAGGATACGAATGTCGACCAACAATACAGGAAATATATTTGCTTTGCATTTTAGGCAATCCCAGATCATTTGGCACAATAGTTTGTTAACAAAGAATTCCATTATCTCATTTTGAGACGGTGTTTGGAAAGTCATAAAACCAAGCCAACTACAAATAGGGGTGTCAATTCGTGTTCGTATGTCGGGTTCGAGTCGTGTTGAGGCATCGATATAAGATTATATAGGTCAATAAGTCAAACCCCTTAACCTCAACTCTCTAATTTTGTATGGAGTTCGTGTCGAATTCGTGGGTCATGTCAAAAATTGCATCTCATTATATCGTGTATCGAGTTTAGGTCGTGTCGTAGCATGCATATAAGATTATATAGGTCAACCCTAACCCAACCCAATTAATTAAATAGATCAAATTCCTCAACTCTAACCCTTTAATTTTGTGTTAGATTTGTGATTCATGTAAAAAATTGTCAACCCTAATTACAAACAATATAACTAGTTTTATTTTTTGGGAAAATATTCGAGAATCTCTATATACTTTTGTAAATTTTGCCTCTAGTTTTTAATTTGGCCAATCAAGACATTAGTCTATGAAAATTTTAAATCTAAGAGACTTCTATCTATTTTTTCTCACATAAATAACAAAAATGACACACAAATACTATTATTTTATTCCCATTAAAAAAGAAGAAGAAATTACGAAAAAAAGAAAAAGAAAAGAAAAAGAAAAAAAGGTGGTCGCGGCCACCCCATCTGTTAGAGATAGTTGCAGGAGCCCAAACAGAGATGTGACTAGGAACCACCCAATCTGGTGTTTTTTTTTTTTTTTAATGATAACTATATAATACTAGTATTTTTATACCATTTTTCTTATTTACTTAAGAAAAAAAAATGATAGAAGTCTTAGATATAATTTTCATAGACTCAAATCATATAAATTCATCAAATTAAGAACTTAGGTCTAAACGGAAAAATCCGAAAAAGACCAGAACCCGTGTATTGTTTTTCCTTAGTTGTTTTAGTTTTGCATTTTAATTTTTTTTTTTGGTTTAATAACTGATTTCAGACTTAATTTTTATTCATACTGCACATAAATTAAAAAATCAAACTAGTTTGAATTTGGATTTAGTCAAACTTCATAAAATAAACCATTTCAAAATTGATGTAGTTTTGTTTCAGTTTTAGTTCAAAACCAAGTTAAATCAACTGTCATTTGCCAAACACCCCCAATCAGAGTGTTTGGTAAAAATAAAAATAAAAGAGGAAATATCATATATTTAGAAGAAAAAAATCCACTCACCCAAAAAAGAAAAGAAAAAATCAGAAAATTTCTGATACAAGATAAGTACAAAACTCTTCGGCCCAGCTCCACATCATGGTACAGGAAAAATTCTAACCAAAAATGGTAAAGAACAAAAAAAGAAAAGAAAAAGACTAGCCTAACTGCACAACTCAAACAATTGACTGGTGTTCCT
Source organism: Betula pendula (assembly GCA_900184695.1). Taxonomy (NCBI): domain Eukaryota; kingdom Viridiplantae; phylum Streptophyta; class Magnoliopsida; order Fagales; family Betulaceae; genus Betula; species Betula pendula. The sequence continues at coordinate 81,269 of FXXK01002550.1, read as the reverse complement.
GGAATAAAATTCCCTGCAATGGAGGTCCAGAGAGGTTGGGTTTGGATAATACAGGAACTATGGTGTGGGTTGGAAAAAGAAAGGAGAAAGCTAATCCTCAATTGCATCATACACTGATCTACGGCTAAAGAGGAAGGCTCTTTTACCACTCTTTTATTGCATCTCCAGCTTCTTCCCAAGAGAGGGAATTTCCTCGATAATCATCGGAAATAACCTATTTGCTGTTGGGCCTGAAGAGATATATTTAGATCCTTACGGCATACCGAATTTGGACAGTGCTGATTGAAACAAAGCTGAGAAGGCCTCAGATACACTTTGATCATCAGCTTCGATCTTCATTTGTGCTTTAGCGGAGGACATGTTGATTATACACTCTACAAGAAATGTGGATGATTCCTCTGCTTTTTGTGCGAAGAAAAAGAACTTAAAGTTTGGGGATTGACCACCTGATGCAATGCAGTGGATGGAATGGCCTTGCATGTGCCGGAGGAGGGCTTGAGGTGCTGTCAATGCTGCAACTCCTTGAGGACTAACAGAATATTCCTGCACCAGAAAATAACCGTGATCTATTTACAACCTTTGGGAAATACAAATTCTGGTAGAAATATCTCTATATGCCAAAAATGGCAGTGGTAAGCCAGAGATGAAGCGGGGACGGTAGAAGCATTGCATGTAGAAGATGTGGTATATATAAAAATCACTGTATGTAACTTTTGTTACCAAGAGAAAAGGAGCATCAATAGAAACAGGGATTATCAAACTGAAGTCATGGTTTCCAAGTAAACCTGTGATAATGATAATGGCAGTTGGCGCCATTTTTGCTGAAAAGTGCTTGGATCTAGAACAGCTTTTGAATTAAGCTTCAAAGGAGGGGGTGAAAGAGAAGGTGCAGGTGCTACTGGGAGACCTAAACCAAGGAGGTCATCAATCGCCAGGCTAGATTGTGAAGCATGCCCTGGTACAGTGGTGTTTGAAATTGCCAATTCTGATAACATTTGTGAAGCAGCAGACACAGATGAAGCATCATATGAAGGAGCACTATATGCAGATCCATTGTTACTAGGCCCTCTACTTTCCTCCTTCTCTGAAATACCTAAAAGCAGATCCTTGTCATTTTCCTCAACTCTCTGAACTGGAACAACAGTACCTGCAGATTCTGCGCCAATAGATATATTTCCAAGTTCGTCGGAAAACTCCAATGGTCCACGGTGTTCCTTATCAGTAAACATGTAGGATGGCTGCAAAATTTATATAGATCGGTCAATTTGAAACTTAGCTCCGAACAAGTTTTAAATCCATTGAAGATAAGCAAAAGATTACCACTATCATATAGAACACTTAGGACATGTTTGGTACGCGGAATGACTATTCTAAAGAATAGCTTTTATTAAGAATGAAATAAATGTAATGAATTAACCTTGAAATAACCATTTTGATAACCATTAGAGAATGGCTATTCCTTCAATTGAGAGAATAAACATTCCTCTTAAATTTAAGAAAAATGTCTATTTTCTCAATTGAAGGGATAGTCTTCCCTCGTGGCTATCGGAATGGCAATTATAAAGCTAATTCATTCTACTCCCATTCTTAATAAAGGCTATTCCTTAGAATAATCATTCCGCACACCAAATATAACCTTAGTATATAACCACCATATATGCACCGGCTATGGGTGGCATTTTGGGAATTAAGGTTTATAAGATTTTCTCAATTAATAACAAACTAGAATAATTATATATATCATCCTCCATGTCTACTTTGTGTCAACCAAAAGTGATATGGCTTTTAAAATTACCATTAAATTTATGATTGATCATTATTGACTTTTGATCTAACCGTAATTTTAAAAGTCATATCAATTTTGGTTGACACAAGCTAGACATGGAAGGTGACTTGTATCATTACTCAACAAACTAAACGAATGTTAATGCCTGCAAACATCTTTTGCTAGGCAATTATGACTCATACAATAAAACGAGTGCACCTGTAACCTCACCCATTACCCCTTGTTTCTAAGGGAAGGAAATTCCATTTGGCGACAATACCATTGGCTTAATGCTTGCCAAAATAGCATGAGAAGGCAAGAATTAATGAATCATACCAATACAATGACCCTGTGTACAAGACAAGTTGAGAAAAGTTGAATCCCCCTCCCCCCACCCCCCTACCTTTTTTTTTTCAAAACCCCCCAAAAAATCTCTTATTTATATCCTTCCTCCAGATCTCTGAATTTCTTCAACGCTTTGTTTTACAATTAAAAATTTAGACATAATGTAAACTAAATGCAATTGTTCCTTGAATATAGAGTTAATTTATATCAATCTGAACCAAATTATGAGGGGAGAGAGCTGCAGTTACCTTCTGGTACACAACAGACATACTGTTAAATTCGTCAAATATGCGGTCTTTGATTTCACTGCTCTGCGTATCAGCAAATACTGAAACAGCTTGCTTTGGAGGGTTCACCACACGTTCTGCAACAGAGACATTGTATTGCAAAAGCCTGTAGTAGAACAAGGCTCTGTCATGAACATCCTGCAATCAACTGAAAGTTTTAATTTAACATTTTGATACAAAATATTCCAAAACTTAGATAAGTAGTCGTTAGAAACTTAAATAAGTATTATTTAGAATTTTATCATCTCAAAGAGAAAATGATAAGTATTGTTGGAAGATTATCAACTTCAAAAAAAAAACAAAAAATCACATTACTGATGATCATATTAATAGTAATGATTATGATAATAGTCATAATCATGATAATAGTCATAATGATAATGACAATGACATTGATGACAATAATAACAATAAAGATAAGTGGCCGATCCAAATTATGATGAGTGGAAGGCATCTCCCTTGCTGAAATTTGTAAAGCTTTTAGGCTCTATAGTATTTGGGTTTGGGATATTTGAAGCTTCTTTACAATTGCACCCACTAAAAAAAGGAAAACCTTCTTTTAAATTTGGGGCTGCTTAGAGTTTGAGAAACTCGTGGGCATGAAGAAGAAAATAACAAAGCAAAGCAAAAATGCTTTAAAAATGTTGGTCCCCGTTTGTCTAGTTACAGAACAGAACAAGAAACCCCCTTTGGTCCCATATCTCCTTTATGTTGCCGCCACTGGAATGAGAGAGGGAGAGGGAGAGAGAAAGAGAGGGAGAGAAAAAAGAATTAACGCTTTCCCTCTCTTGGAGCTTGTTGTTCAAACCATACACCATCATATAAGCCTTCAACCGCTTAAAGTCTAATGGTGGGAGCCTAACAAGGAGGCAAGGAGGCAAGTGAGGAGTTTCCAAGTTTGTCTGTGTGCAAAGTCTGAGTATTTGTGCGGAATCTAAGTATTTTACAAAGGAGTTGTAAGTTTGCTTTGTCTATACTTGAATCTTTTATAGTAATTGATCTCCTGGATTTGGCTGCTCCGGAGTGATTTTACCTTTGAGGTGTTCAAAAGGTTTCTACTTCGTAACCAAAATAATTGTGTTGATTGTTGGGTGCTTATATTTTTGTCGTTTGCCTTTATTTTGTTTATTGCAGTAATTTATTTATATATATTAATTGTTCTATTGTGCTTGTGTGTTGTTTGGTTGAATTCCGGTCCCTTCATATTTGATTGGTTAATTATTTGACAAAACATTACATATTTAGGGCATCTTTTGACTTGCTTATTTCCGTTGAGCATTATTGTAGTTTAGGGTTTTTCTCTCATCAATAATTTTGTTTAAATACAATTAATAACTTATTATAGAGAATAGAAATTGATTTTCTTAGGATTTCTAAAGTTTGAACAATGAATTTTTTAGATGTCATATTGGTTTAGTGTTGACAACTTCAATCAAATTTATTATTAGCTAACAAGAATTATGATAGGTGTCCCTTTAGAAAAATATATTCTGAATTTATGTTCTATGAAAGAGAGTTTTTTCTTTTTTTTTTTTTATAAGTATGTTCTATGAAAGAGTTGAGGCTGATTAAATTATTATTTTGAATCAGTTGTGGATAAGTTTATCCACAGAAAGTCAATGTTGGAGCAAGTACCACTTGCACAAGAAACTATTAGTTACAGCAATAAACAAAATTGTTCAGAGCAAAAACATGTCAAAGTTGACTTGGAAAACCCTTTGCACGGATAATGGGCTGCAGATTAAAATTTTATATTATCTCTTAAATAATTGGGATGAAGTTAAATGAGCATATCTACAAAAGGGCCCTCGTCAACTTCTCAATTTACAGTTGAGAAATATTTTTTTTTCTTCATATAAAAATAATAATAACAATAATAAAATAATAATTAAAAAAAAAAAACTTCTGAACTGTAACTTTGCATATAGAAAAGTGAAAACAATATTAACAAATTTATTTAAATTTCTTTTCCTTCTTTAGAGTTGCACCCACCAAGAGAAAATCCATGCTCTCGCCATAGGTAATGATGAAAATACTGACAATAGTTATAACGATGATGATGATGATGATGAATGGCATTAATAATGATAATCATGATAGCGATAACAACCACAGATCAAGCAAGAACCTGGTGGAAATCAGCAAGACCTGCAGCCAATGCGGCTCCCAAAGCCTTCTGAGTCTCAGGTGGCCTCTTGAAAAAACACTTCGTTACTGCTGTGAGAAGATGTAAGCGAACCTGGGCAATGTGATAGTCCATTACCAAACAATTAAATGAAGAAACCAAAGGCATAAAACTAAGAATGCAATCTTTAAGATTTCAGAAGAAATAATTAAAAAATTACATGTATGTACACACACACACAAACAATACACATTTGTTGTCATTTAGGATTGAAATTCAAACCACAACACGAGTTGAAAGAATATTGTGGCATCTCTTATAATGATCAGACCAGGTTTGAGATAGCCACCCAGAATATCGCTTACAACAGAACAGAAATGATGAATAAATATTTTGTTATGTCATGAAAAGAACTCTGCAGGATGAGAACAGTAAGCACTTGACATGCAATCCAGAACACAGCTCAACATGTGGAGTGGAGGACTGAACTCTGAGCATGTGAGCCTATAATACCTAGCTACAGCACATTTGAAGATCCAAGTGATATTAAACTGGGCCGAAGATCCAAGGGATACTAAACTGACCGATTTAGTTTCATATAACCTAATATTCATAACAAGAGTAACAGCCTTTGACACAGAGATCATATCCCCTAAAAAATTAAAAAACCAGACTAGAAAAAGTGAGGAGAAGCAAATGACTGAGGCATTGAAAAAAGACTATTATAAAGCGGCAGCTTTATTACCTCAGCAGAATGTTCTTCATCCCAATTTTCAATTAAACTCTCCAATATATAAGGAGCATCATGCATGTCCTGAGAATATTCCCCCAACATCCAGATAAGAGCAGCCTTGGCCTTGGGTTCTTGAACATTTTTGCTGCTGATATTTCCAACAACTGCAATGCAATCATGACTCCATTGTGGATATTTCCTTAGCAGGTCTTTTACAAGCACCTGGACAAAAGAATGCAGAATGTGTATCAACCCTTTGGGCCATAGTTAGGTCAAGTGGACATTGTTTTGCAGGAATTGAGAGCACTGCACTAGCATATGACAATCTAATTACTTACCAGAGCTTCAGCAGTCACATAGTCCTTTTCCATCTCCAGAAACTGAAGAAGCCTATCAACAATTGCATTCACATCATATTGCTGCAGTGCTATTTTCCCAACAGCCCGGATTGACTCTCTTGCAATAGGAATATCAACATTTGCAGCATATTCACATAATTCCGTCACTGAAAGAGAATCAGGGTGGGTCATGCATCAGTGATACATGAAAGCTAACAAAAGAATAACAGCACCTGTGACCAGAGATTGGGTCACCAAACATGACAGGATGCAGATTTTCGCATGGCAAATTTTATGCTTTAAGACCTTGAGAAATGAAATTGAAATGCTGTGCGCTTACCAATTTCATAAGTGTTGCTCTCATTTGCCACTGCGGTCAACATTTCAAGCTTCAATTTTTTGACATAAGATGGCTCATTGTACTGGCAATAGAAGTGTTTGTAGTCTGAGGAAAATATAAATGGTGCACGCATCACCAAGAGATGCAGATGGCTTAAAACTGCATATGATTGCTCTGGACTTCCTGAACTCACTAGGGTTAAGAGAGGGGCTTTAATACGTTCATATACCTAACACCAGCAGAAGTTCTAATTAGAGAGATGCTGGCCACATAAAATTATTCTCAGATGACATGCATCAAAGATGGTGTAACAAAATAATCAAAATTACCTGCCCATGAAATCATGTTCTAAATGAAAAACTCGAACAAAAGTTTTTCTTTTTAAGTGGTTAACATATAATGGGTGGTCTCACCTCATCGGAAACAGGGGGTGTCCAAATTAATGGCCAAAAGTTCTTTTAGATTTAAGATAGCACCTCCATTCTTATGAAAATCCAAGGAATTTCTTTTGCCATTTAGAAATAACTACACAGTTTCTTGGCAGTTTGAGCTAAAAGAATGAATAAAAAAAAGCTTCTATAAGCACCTGCTGATGAACATCAGTCATGGACATAGTCAACTGTAGAAACACTTTGATGGTTGCCAATACTACAGCACCATTTGCATGCTGAAGTCTATCTTCAAGTAGATTCATGATATCAAATATCTCACTGCTATCTGAGGGTACATATTTAACAACCAACTCAAGTACAAGACATTGAGCCCATTCACTGAATTCCCTAATCCTGCATGTCAAAACATGTAGAAAAGTGAGCTTTTTTCTTTTTTTAGAAAAAAATAAAATAAAAATCTGAAGTCCAGTATAATTTCCAGAACTTCTTTCTTCTGAGTCATTTATCAGGATTTATCTCATAATTATACAATGCAGAACGGCAACAACTCAGCACCAAGATGATAAAATTTGTGGTTTTTCAGCACATGTGCTACAAGGATTTCAATATTCAAATTTTTTATTGACCATTTACTAAAACAACTTACAATTACTAAGATATCAGAAAGAATATAACATCCACATTGTAACTTCAAGTGTTATATCCCATGCACTACAAAATAAATAAGAGGCCCTTCTTCTGTATCTGCCAACTTACAATGCAGCAGTACTAGGGGCTATCACAATGGCTACCTAGCAGTATATTGATAAAATCTAATGTAATCAAAGTTTTCGTTATCCATAAGTGAGAAAATAATTACCAGAAACTGTTTCAAACAAAAAAGTAATTCTTGTTCAATAATTATTTCACAAGTCTAATCCACTCAAAATATTCATCGAAGTAACAATATTGAGCTCATATAATAGCCATGGTAATTAATAAATATCAGACCCAATTACATCTTAAAGTGTGCCATACAGGCATGGTTTCCATGGAATAACTTACAGAATTCTCGTAAATGCCTAGGATAGAACATACCGATTCAATAAGTAGTAAACATTTGGCTTGCTAAGCAAACCTTCTCTCTCCCTGGATGCTTCCTCAGAGGTGCTTGCTTCTGAGCTCCAAATCTCTTGTAGGGCAGATAAACAATTTGCAACCACCTGATGCAAGAATAATATAAAAAATCCACCAAGTCAAAGAAAATACTAACATTTTTCACATCAATTGTAGAGCATAGAAAAAATGTGACATTGCCAGAATACTTAGAAAGAGGAAAGCAACAAAAGGAAAGAAAAAAAAAATTAACAAATTAAAAGTTCAGAAGAGTAACCTGAGTTTCTGAGTCATTAAGCATCAAATGCTTTAGTATTGAAGGAAAATCTGCATCTAAACATGTTGAGGCCGATATATGATACAATTTCAAAACACCCATTACTGCCACTGTTCTCACATAACTATTACCGTCCTTCAATCCTGATCCCAAGGGCCCCACCAAATACTCCACAAGATTTGCCACTCGTAATGAACACAAGCTCCTCAACGCTAGACCTCGTATCATCGGGTCCTCATCCTTGCAATCTCTTTGAAGGAAATTGATAGTCAAAAGTGCAAGATCAGGATTGACTTTTGCGTAATTCCCAACATAGAGATAACACATCTTCTTCAAAACAATGTCGGATGTTGCCGAGCACATCACCATCTCCCCGAACAGAGATGATACATCAATGCCAATTGTCATGTAGGAGATCACTTTCTTGTAGAGATCCCGCTTTGAATCATCGATGCCTGGAGCGCGGCTTCCAGCAAGCTGCCGGAGCTGCGATTTCAAGTCGGAGACTTCTCCTTTTCTGGCCGAATCAAATTTGGGGTAAGGGTTTAAAGGAAGAAAATAAAAACAATGAGAGAGAGAAAGACAGAGCTAAATACAATTTAGGGACTCTCAAATGTCAATGGTAAGAGCGTGGATAAGCCAACTAAACCCAATACAATTGCTTTTCTCAGTGGTTCAAATCAAGTTTCCACAATGTGGAACCAAGAAAGCATCAAACATGAAAAGAAATCAATCATTCTCGGCGATGCTAAGCTAAGTTGGTAATGCAAGAAATTGCTCAAATTATGAGAGTCTCTCACGTTTTGTCAATTAATTAACAAAAAGGATTTACGTATTCTTCTTCTTTACTTCAACTTTCACAATTTGGAACAGTTTTATTTCCGCACTGCTTGGTGGCGAAAGCAATGCGAATTAGGCCATTGAATCTCATAATTTTCATAATTTAAATCCTGAGGCAATAACGAGAACCACCACTAAACTAAACCCAATACAACACATTGACTCATTCTTGATGAGCCCCAAAGCCCAAGTTTCCTCTTTTCTATTCTATTTTTCTTTACCATGATTTAATCAGAAACCGAACTACAATCAAATTTAGGGTTTTTTAGAGTGAGAGAATTTAAGTTACCCGGACGGTTGAGACGGTGAGGCAGATCGCTGAGACTGCACCGGAGGAGCCATGGCCGACCGGAATTGAGCCCAAGTTGCGGTTCTGTTTGTTACGGAACCGTACAGTGAGATCTACGAATCCCCTTAGCAAGGTTGGTGTAGAGAGAGATCGATCTGACCGATGGCGAAGAGCGATGGTACAGACCAAGTTTGAAGCCTGCAAAATCTGTGAAAAATGATAATCGCACCCGGGTGAGGGAAAATTTTTTGTCGACGTTGAGGTGGCTAGATCTGATTGGTTTGGATGTATGATTGTGAGGTGTCTTCCGGCACTACCGTCATTCACCGTTCCAAGTGCATCTTGCTTTTACTGAACACTATGTAGTCGACACTACAGCTTGTTACGACGAAAAAATTGGAATAGGGCAATGGGAGCTCGGAGCTAGGACCGTAAATAAATAAATCCGTTCAACAACTCGCTCAATACTCACTCGGTTAAGCCCGACCTGAACTCAAATTTGAACTTGGTACTGTACAAACCCTCTTATTACTATAGAAACTCACTCGATTAGTAAGTGATATATATCCGACTCGCTTAATGGAACTCAAAAAAAGTTCACGAGCTTAGCTCGTTTAAAGCTCAACTCGACCACTCGCTCAACTTGAATAGAGCTTGCGAGCCTAGCTCGTATAAAACTCGATTCAACTCATTAGTTCGTACATATCTTTGTGTATATGTACAAATATATATATTACTAAATATGAGTTATATAAATTTAAGTATGTATATTAGTAATTAAGTAATATATATTATTGTAATGCCCTCGACTGATTAACCAACATGTAGTTAACTTGGAAAAAAAAGGGGAAGGGGGAAGTGGTTAACAAATAGAGCCTGAATTTCATATTTAACCATTTATCAAAGTAAACAACATAATAGTTAATCTGAATGCATAAGTGATAAACAATTCTATCATTAATAAATATGGGCACAAAGCTTTATATCTAGAAAATCAAACTTGAATATATCAACTGCTGTCTCGATACCAAAATCTTGTTAAGAATCCCAACTGATCAAATTCCAAAGGGTTTGTAAAATGCCGAAGTATTTTATGGGAATGAAGTAACTCAGTAAGTCGGTTGACTTATCAAACAAGTTATTTTGATTATTGTGAGGTATAAAAGTAATGCAAAAAGGTAGTAATGAATTATACATGATATTTTCACAAATGACGAGTCTGATCCTCGATATTATGTCATTTGACAAAAATTGAGTTTAATTTTAAAAAAATGAGCATAACCTCGATGATTAAACACCTATATTTAAATACAAGAAATATGCTTCATGAATACAATAGTCATATATTAATAATATGATCTACCCGAGACATTACCTCCTTTCAGCAGGGTTTGCGCGTAAAAAATGACATATGGTATAACTCAAGTGCCTCAGACATTGTACAAACATATCGTCTTATACTAGTAGTCTAACCTCGAATGACCCACACTGATTAGCAAAGCCGTAACTAGTGACCCACTCAACGAATGATGCCATGTCACAAAACTTAACCATTGGATCTAAGACCCTCTTCATAAAAGAAAACTCTTGATCATAAAATCAACTTGTATTAATAGTAAGACCATGGCCGATCTACCGAACGAACTGGTATACCATAACCTTACTATACAGATATTGTTCATTTATTCCAAAAATAGAGGAATATAAAAGTAAATAACATCATGTCATAAAAGTAGTAAACTTGATCATATAGGGGAACATGCTCAGTCATCTAACATATCGCACTTCTAAATTTGCAGTTTCATTACTTAGTTAAAATACTTACCTTGACTACTCATTTGATACTTCAGACATCTTGTAACCCTTGTTAACTAAAAAAAAAATCCAACATGCTAAGAACGTAATCTTTTACTTATTGTGGAGTATGTGTGTTCTTTGTCTTAAAAACTATAATTTGACATTTCTGGTCATCATCAAATGTTTGACACGATTATCGAATGTTTAATCAAGAACAGTGAAACATTTGATGTTGGTTTAGAAATCATAAATGTTTAAAACTTCTACCAAACCTAACTATGACTACACGTAGACTTATAGCAGTGCCAAAGATCAGAGAAAACATGCATTTTTAGGAAGTATGCATTTCTTTTAAAAGGTAAAACATAAGGCTATCCATCTTATCAAAACCTTTTAGAAAGTTATCATAAAAATCCTTTAAATATTTATAAACACATTTGAAAGCAAAACATGGTTACATAATAATGAAATGTATCATAAATTAGAGTATGGATTGAAAGTTTACCTTTGGAGAAGATGACCATCCTCAAATGAGAAACCTCCTTCAAAATCCTCTCTCAAGCCTTTAAAAATATGTCTTTTGAAGTGTTTGGACGAGAAAAGATGGATTTTATGTATGGGTAGGGCTTAATTTATAGGAAAATGGGGCGAGTTACCAAAAATCAATTTTGGGACATAATTGAACGTTTGATATACGACATCGAACATTTGATCTATTTATATTAGAGAATCTAAGGTTTCTCATCAAACGTTTGATGAAGACACCAAACGTTTGATAAAAGCACATCGAACGTTCCATAAAAGTATCGAACGTTTGATGTTTGTACTGACACCCTCTGAGCATGCGTAAGCTTTGCAGAGAACGTGACTGTACTGTCCAACATCGAACGTTTGAAAGTGTCTATCGAATGTTTGAAGGTTGCATTTTCTGAATTAAAATATTATTTTAATGTTTTTAATAAAATAATTAGGTATAAAATTCTAAATAATTTTGAAAAATTCGTTTAAATATTTTGGGGCATTACATTTAGTGAGGTAAGATCACATGAAAAATAGTTATATAATTTGTGAACTCATAGTTTTGCAAAAAAAATTTGACACATTAGAATATAACATCGTGTAAAGTAGTTGATATCAGTTAAACAATATGCAATGCGCTATAGATATATAAATATATGATAATTCTGATTATACCGTCATAACTTAATTCTATATGGTCTATTTAGTCCCTTACCCCTTCCCGTTTGGTTTGCATGTTCTCAAAAGAATTTGTAGTACAACATCGGTGCTCTACTGTATATAACTAGCGGTCATTATACAACAGCTTGACCGAGTTCGACTTCGAGTGACCCACACTGCTAACAATGCCTTATGTTCATAACCACCTTGAGTACATGGATGCGCTGGTCATTTAGCTGGCCTCTTAGATCCAATGACAAAACATAACTAAACTGGACTATAGGCCTTGCCCTTTAATGGTAACCAATGACACAAGGCCATGTTTACTAAATGCACTTATTTTCACTATATTTTATATGCATGCATGGTATAAAATGCTTACACGAACTTCAGTTCATCTCATAATCATATTTACATCATATGCACAAATAAAAGAGTTCACATGTTCATAAAATATAGTTCGTGCAATAAAATTCATGCATCATTTCTCATCCATATCAAAGTAATATGCTAAAAACAATGTCAATCACCTGAGTTGCGGAAACAATTCTCAATACCAACATCGAACTCACAAAGATAGTTCTTTACAAAAACTCTAATGTTAGACAACTCTCCTTGACTAAAGACATTGGCCTAAGACTTAAAAACAGACAAAACATGGTTCTTGAATGGGGTGGATCGATCCTGGCAAGGGGAGGAAGATCTTAGGCTAGACATGATCGATCCTAGTCTGAAGAGGATTGATCCTGGACTGGCAGAAACGTCTCCAGACACATCCAAAATACTCACAAACCCCAAAACAACTTGAACAAACCTTAGAACGACTCCTAAGGTCTTTGAAATATTAGTATTCGATCTAACCAAATTCTACGGTCTAAAATTATCATAATCAATCAAATACGCTTTTTTATGTCTTCTAATCAACTCAAATAACATAAACAGTACACAAACACGAACACGAACAAATACTCAAGAACACACACCGAATCACACTGACCTATGGTGAAAAGAAATCAAATGACAAGAAACGATGAAACTATAATACTCCAAGTATTAACCAGGGTTAAACCAACCTTAAGACAAATATTTTGAATTTTCTAATTCACACCAATGTTTGTGTAATGGCCAGGAACGCTCATGTGAACAATATACAAGAACATTTGTGTAGTACATATGAATGTTTGTGTGTGTCAGATAGTACTGTTCACCACTGCGCATAGCAGGTCACGCATGTTGCATGTGTCTCAGATGGTACACAAACGCTCATGACTAGTACACCAACGTTCGTGTAGCCCTAGATAAGAAAATAACCTTCAGTCTTTACCCACACAAACGCCTCTATAAATACACCTCTACCCCCTTCATCTTCAGCACGATTTTATTATGTCTAGTTTAATTTTGTGAGGGTGTGAGTGTGTGGGGAGAGAACCCTTGGAGGAAATGAAGAACTCTTGACCCTTGTTGTTTTTCTCAAATAGGTAACCTCAAACCCTTGCTCATTTACTGTATGTTTAAATACCTTGCTTACCTACCATGTATTATATAAGTTTTTAACGACATGTTAAAGTTTACAAATTTTTATGTTCGAATTATTAGACTTTCTAAAAAAGATTGGAGATTTACAAACATTTTCATGTTTTGTCATATTGGAATATCTTATTTTGATTTCATGTAGTTAATAGAAGGTTTAGATTTGGTTAGTATTAACTTTAAGGTGTTTTTCTAGACTTTTGGGCATTCTGGGAAACACACGAATGTTCCCCTGTATGCCACCAACATTCGTGCCCCCGAGTATGGAATGCTCGTGCTTATGCCACCCATGTTTATGTGCAGCTAGAATGTGTGAAATTAGGGCTTTATGATGGTTTAGTGCACGTGTGATTAGAGGTTTTATAATGTTCTTAGCATGTTGTTGGATTATTTTGCAGTAGCGGGATTGCGAGATATTCGAAGAGTTGGATGAGCCTTCAAGGTAAGTAATTAACTGAGTATGGAACTGTAAATGTTTTAAAGTGCGATATGCTACCGGACTGAATACGTTTTCTTTTATATTATGAGCTATATTTCTTTTCAACATGATTAAATGCTTTGTAATACCCTAAATATTTATTTATTAAATAAATAATTATTAATTATGAGGGTAGATGTGATTGTGACTTTTATGGAAGGAACAATTATTTTGGAGAGATCATAAAGAATAAATCGATATTTTATGGAGATATATTTTCGTTGGTGATTTTAATTCATAATATTTGGATTTACTACTAAGGAGTTCTTATAGGATCTGATTTTATTAAAAAATAATTTAAAGTGCTATTGTATTTAATTTGGAATAAGAGATCTTTTTGGAGATTTATTCTACATTATCAAGGACTGATAATGGTAATAAGATAAGAATGGCATTCTTGAAGTTTAAAGAACTATGAGAGATATTTCTGTAAAGTACAAAGGTAAATGGAGGGCTTTTTTTAAAAAAAAAATATTTTGAAGGAAAAACAAGGGGGAAGGACTCAGCCTTCACGTGAAAGCCAAGTCTGTAGTAGCATACTTGGGGACTACTGGTCCCCAAGCATAAGACAAGTGGGGGTAGCCCCCTTGCCCAGACACTTCCACGCAGCAAGGAGCTTGCTCTTTGCGTGCATAACAAGCTTCAAGGGACCACATCCTCCAAAGTTGTTGCTTATAAGGGAGACGCTACCCACCCTCCCCCCCCCCCCCCCCCTTCTCTCATATACAAAGTAGGGAGTGCATGCTTCCTGCATGTGAAAGAGATGGGGACTAGCCGGTCCCCAAGCTCTTTAAAAACGGGGGATGCCTCCCCCTTTAACGCACACAACAAGGAGCACCTTGCTACGTGCAAGAGAGAGAAAAAAGGGAATGAAGAAGAGAAAAAGAGACGTGTGTGCTATGCAAGGGAGTGTTGTGTTATGTGAGAGAGGGAGAGCAGACAATGATAGAGAGAAGAGAAAATGGAAGGGGATGTGGGACTTTTGAAAAGGAAAACAATGAAAGACGGTGTGTTTAAAGCAAGAGGGCTTGGAAGAAGCTTCAACGGTAAGATCCTAACACCTTTCTCTTTTAGGTTCTAGCATTTCTACTGATTATTAGCTCATGTATTTGCTATTTCGAGATTTGGGTATTATGAGTTTATATTTCATTCATGGGTTTGTTGTCTAAAGGTTTTTAGGATGAATCTTAGAAGTTTGATGTTGATTAATGCATGGGTAGTTTATGTTTATAAATTAGCATGTGTTATCTTGGTAGTCTTGCATGATTAACCTAAAGTTTAGAGTGGTTAACATATATTCATGTGATTTAGAGATGTATTAGGGTGGATTTATTGCTAGGTTAGTAGATCTAAGCTTACAAGTTGGATATTATGTGTTTGATGTTACTTTATAGAAAGATTAATGATGGGTTAGCATGTATTAATATTTGGGCTTGTAATTGTATTAAGAAGTGAAATCAAACCTTAAACCATGATTTGAATGGTTTAAGCTAGGACCTTTAGGAATAGAAATTCTGCTAGACTAACCGGACGTTTGATATAAGTACCAAACGTTTGATACGAATACCGAACATTCGATGGTCCTACATAATTACCATTTTGCCCTCAGGATAGGTCTAAGAGTATTTTAGCTCAAATTAAGATTGATGATAGACCATTTCACATATATGGACATTGTGGACTGTCAAGGAAATTACCCGGTGGAAAATCACGACCAAGGTGAGTAAGAACTCACACGGATACTTGTTATTGTTATTTTTTGCATGAACATGATTATTTTATGTACAAAAGATGCATTTCTATAACTCTCATAAAATGCTTACTTTTGATTAACTTTGAACTCTTTTTTTGTGAAAATTAGTGTGAATAATAAGATGATGAAAAGAATGAGTTTGTAAAATGCATGCATATAAAAGACGGTGGAAAATTAATATAGCATCATATGACATGGTACATCGTCTTGTGTAAAAAAATGGTCATAGGCTTACTATTATTATAAGTTAACTCTATGCTCAAAGTTATTTATTGTTATGTGTGTACCTTAGATCTAGTGGTTATAGTTTTGTGACCAGTGCACCATTCTTTGAATAGGGTCACTGTTACGACTTTGCTAGTAATGTGAACCACCCCAGGTCGAACTCGGTTAGACTGCTAGTATAAGACAGTACGTTTGTGCAATGTTCGAGGCACCGAAATTGTATCAAAAGTCATTTAGGATGTACAAACCTTGCCAAGAGAGGATTATTATCTTGGACACTATATTGTTGACATATCATATGCTCTCCAAATATATCATATACTATATAAATATATTGCATTATTATGACATGTTTATACCATAATTGAAATTATCAATACCTGTGATTTATAAACTGAGTTTACAAATGATAATCCGTATAACATGTAGATTATTACTCACTAAGTTGTAAACTTATGCTTATATCTTTTCCACCTGTAAACAATATATTGTTTTATAGTTGAGCTACCTTAGATGTCGGATTCGAGATGGACCATGAGATAGATGCAACCATTGGGCGTAGGGATATATTGATTCGATTTATGCTTGAGGACTCATTACAAGATTTCAAAGGCTTCTCATGATAATTATTATGTTTGGGTGATGTTGCAAACTTAGAGTTTTGAGACATGTGTATGTATTAAGGCTTATCTAAATCCCTTTTCGGAGATGATATGTACAATATTAAATTAGTTAATGTAATGATTCTTAGTAGATGTTCTGGTTGTAATTATTAATGACTATAGAAATTTAAGTATTTCGCTGCATAGTATTCTTTGTTTGAGGAGTAGAGATCTTAGAGTCTTATTCCTGGTGGAATGGGGTCGGGAGACGAACCATGAAATTAATTATTAGTTAATTATTTTCTCAGAGCGTTACATGCTTATACTAAGATTTTGTATATAAATGAAGGGGAAACTTCATTTAGACTCCCCAAATGTTGGTTCATTTTGACATACCCCCTTAAACCTTTTTTTACTCTCACTTTGGCACCTTGTATTTTCAAAATATCTCATTTAACCCCCTATATGTTAGGATTTTCTGTTAAGTCCTAACGGAAGGGTGCAAAAATTTTCAAAATACCTGCTCATTTTAGATTTCTTTTTTTTAAAAAAATACAATAGTATTTTGAAAATTTTAACAGAATTTAACGGTAAATCTGGACAGAGGGGGTAAAGTGAAAGTAAAAAAAGTTTAAGGGGGTATATTAAAACGGGCCAAAGTTTGGGTGGCCTAAGTGGATTTTTCTCCATAAATGAATAATATTTGTATTGTATGACATGGTACACCGGTACATGCGGTATAATGGCTATGAGCTTACTATTATTACAAGTTAACTCTATGGTCAAAATGATTTATTGTTATATATGGGCCTTGGATCCAATGGTTAATGTTTTGTGACCAGCGCATCATTCTTTGAATGTGGTCATTGTTACGGCTTTGCTAATAGTGTGGGCCACCCGATGTCAAACTATTAGTATAAGACGGTATGTTTGTACAATATTCGGCGCACCGGTATTGTATCATTTGTTCTTACGAGAACGCGCAAACCTTACTGAGAGGGAGTTAATGTCTTGGGTAGACCATATTGTTAACATATGACATACTATATTATGTGTAAAGCATAATTTTATGCATTAAAATCCTAGTGCTTGATCACCGGAATTATGGAATCATTTCTTAAATAAAATCATCATCTCTTTCTAAATGGCATAATAACGAGGATAACGCACATTATTTGTAAAAAACCCATGTTACTAATATCAATTTTATAAATGTGCTTAAGGCTCATTTTATAAAACAGTTTCATGCTGTTCTTGCTTACTAAGTCAGTGGACTTACTGATAAATTACTTCATTTATCTGTAAAATACCCCGGTGTTTTACAACTTAATAGGATTTCAGGTTATTGTGAGGCAATTCACTGGGATGAAGATGCCAAGCCCTTTAACTCACGCACGCACCACCCCCTTCCCCCTTCATTTCCTTTTCTTTCTTTCTCTTTTCTGTCTCGTTCCCTCCCATCACACTAGACCGAGAAAGACGCATAGATTGAGAGAGAGAAGAAAAAGAAGAAGAACAAGAAGTGGGTGAAGCCAGAAAATAGGTTTTATCCATGGGATGATGTAAGGTAAAATCTCTTGCTCCCCTTTGTATTTTCTTTACATCTATCATGTGTAAAGCATGAAAATTACCATGGTTGGGTAATATTTCACTTAAGTTTGATTGAGGTTGAGATGATGGGAGTTTTGCTATTTGGTTTTGGGTGACCGATGTGAACATGCCTTACACTAATTTTGGGATTTTAGTTACAAATCCAAATGGGTGAGTGTTGGAATATGTATTAATTCTTGGTGATTTTGATGTTTTATGGATTGGGGTTTATTGGCTCGGTATGGTATTTAAGATTATGGCTTATGCTTTTGATGTTTGATATTTTGGGTATTGATGAAGTTAAAATTGTTTAAGGTTTGTTATGATTTATTTGGGTAAGATGGAGGGGTGGTGTTAGATTTTGGTGTCCAAAGACTTGGGATTTAATGTATTTTGGCTCTTTTGTTGTATGGTCAAATAAAGTTAGAAATGGGTTTTATTGTATTGGAAAGGTTAAATGAAATGTGAGCTTTTGGGTTTGTGATGTTGGGGTTTGATTTTGTGGAAGATGAAGGATGATATAAAATTAATGTTTATGTTGATTTAGTATGATAAGGCAATGTTTAAGTTAGATGAAGTAAAGTGAATTTCTTAGATTTGAATTATGGTCAAAAGGTCTTAATATGTTATAGGATCGATTAAATAGATTTTAGTTTTGGGAGCTAAGTGTGGGACTAATAGAAGTAAGTAAATAGGTCTTAGTCATAATAAGTTAATATTGACTAAGTAAAACCAATGAACAAACAAGTAAAAAATAACAATAGCTATAATAGGGTTCAATGGAAGTCCTAAGCTAATGAAAATGATAAATTAAATTGCAGATTACAAACTAGGATGTACAGAGAAACGTTGACTGGACCATTACTCCAAAGAAGTAAGTGCAAACTTACTAACCTTACTACACTCTTTTACAAAAAGCATGATAATGTGTAGTTATGAATATGCCATTGTCACACCCCAAATTTTAACGGATTTCTAAATTTGTAGATTGGTAGTGCGACCTATTAAACTATGTGTATTAAGATTTTCATGGCATGTTTAGTTGCAACATTTTTTTTTTTTTAAAACACACATCACTGAGGATGATATAAGAGAAAAGATTACTAAGTCATTACTATTAAACATATATATATATATATATATATATTCTCTTTTGTTTTTCAAACTAGTTTTATAATATTAGAAGCCTTACAGAAGTAGATGGACGCAGTTGCTGATATAGCCTATATATCACATCAAAAGTGGCTAACTATATATACATTTTCAAAACATAGCCTGCACTATATTAGGTATTTTACATTACTTTATTACGCATGATATATAAAGTGGATATTAGCATCCACATAAAAGACAGCCCAAGACTCAGCATCAAACGCCCAAATTGTTGGGTTGGTCACCTTGAGTACTCCGGTGATCTCCCCATCAATCACGATAATGACGTACAAGCCCATACTTATTTTTCAACAATCTTCCTCTAGACAATCTGTAAAATGGTTTTGTGGAAGGGGGTAAGTCGACGACTTAGTAAGTAAATTATAAAAAATAATTAGTATCTTAATTTAATAGTATGGAAGGTTCTTTACAAAATTTTATACACTTTCATCAATGCAAAGAATATTAACAAAATGCATCAACTAATAAATTTATTTCCTTCTATATTTTTCATGAAATAAAAATATCTCATTTACCTTTCCCTTTTGGTCTTTTTTTGTACTATTTACCCCTGCATGAAGTAGGGTTGGCATGTCCTAAATGACATTTATGTCACACCTCGCGGCCGCAAGATGGACACAAACTATTTAGAAAACCTTCCTTAATTGACAAAAATTGTGTACTCAAGAAAAGGCTCCTACTAATAGCCCACTTAGCTTGCTAAATGATGCTTGCCATCCTTAAACTATTTACACGGTACTAGTATATCTTTGCAATATAATGCCATAGGGTCCAGCTTTTATATTGCACATAGAATTTAATATCTTTTACTTACATTTCCATATCATGTGCAACCTTAACTTTTCTATACAGTTTAATCATCAAACATATAAAAATTTGATAGTGAAAATTTTAAAAAAATTTAGTACTAAAATGATCTGGTTTATTTATTTAAAATAATAATAATAATCTCAAGTTTTAAAATATCACAAGTCATATATATATATATATATATACACATTACTAGAAGATCCCGTATAATCCATAATGATATTCTTATAAAAGGAAAAGTCTTGGGTGATCATACAAAACACTAACCCTTAAGTTACATATTTTAGTTCCAAGTATATATAAAAAAAAAATGTGAAGTGTTAGTACAAAGTGTAAGACAATTTATCACTTTTGTATATTATCACTCCTATCGCCAAAAGTTCTTCACGTCACCACACTTTTTTTTTTCTTTACCTTATCCTACAAACAATTGTCACTTCATCTGTTAGACTTACTCACGCATGCACACACCTCACTTCCTTCATACTTATCAAGTACACTGCACACACACTTCTCACAACTTTTTAGAGAGAAACATTGGACTTTTCACTATTTTTATTTATTCTTTACTTTACTTGTCAAACACTATTCAAAACCCACTACACGATCGTTTCATCTTCTTCACACCGAAATTCTTCATCTTTTCTCTTCCATTTTTTTTTTTTCGCAGCCTCTCTTTTCTCTTCCTTTTTTTTTTTTTTTTTTTTTTTTTTTCAATTCATTGAACCCAATGAATATAATAGATGAAGAATTTTGGGCTCATCAAAATCTACCTGATGAAATTTCACAGTCTCCCAATGAGCTAAGTTTCAGTGATTCACAAGAAGACTAAGGTAAGTGATACCTAACCTTATATTATTCCTTAGTTTAAGTATGAATTAAGGTTGTCAATTTGTAATACAACTTACGAACTCGACACGAAATTAGAGAATTAGGGTTTGGCATAAATGAGTTTGGGTTATAAACGGGTCAACCCATTTGACCTGCGGGTTGACCAGTTTATGAAATTAAATATATTTTAGGGGTATATACCTTTGACCCCCCTGTGATTTAAAGTCTTTATTCAAAGCCACCTCAGTTTTAGTTTTATCATAGGGGGTACCTCAATTTTGGATAAAGACGGAGATGGTGTTTCCATCCATCTGCCATCTAGTTAATTAACGGAACACCACGTCACTGCCCACTCTGGCATTCTTAAAATGCGACACCTGTTCCACATGACACTAGAGTGTTTACTCAGCTTCCTTTATTATCTTCCTTCCCAATTTCTCCAAAACACATGAACACTAGGCAGCTGGTTTTGAAGTTTCTCCCCAAATCAAACGAAGAAGTCGAGGCATAATAAGTCGAAGTAGCTTTGTCTTTTTTTTATCGTCTAAAAAAGTAACAAATGTCTTCAAGTCATGTACGGGATTCCAAAGGGAAAGGGAAGGAAGATTACGCCGGCAACGATAAGGTCTGTTCTCATTTTCACTAGGTCATCTTTGTGACGCCCGAGTAATTTTAATCTCTTAAGCATATTATTAAACTAAATAATATATGTTGTGGAAACATTATCATTTAGCTATGATAATGGTTTTAGAGACGTTCATGAAGTTTAAGAGATTTCTAGTCAAAACCCTTTAGAATCTCTTTAGAAAAGGATCGTTTTCTGACGACCAATCTTGTAAGTATCAAAAACTGGGTCAAACGAACTCAGTTTTACTCAAACTGAAGCCCGTTATGCTTGTATCGAAACCCTCTACGACATAGTAGATTTTTGATAAAAGTCAATTCGTTGACCTTTTTAGGCATAAAGATGATTATTCATCGCTTACGTGGCACTTTTGACCCGGGCCTTATTTCTAAAATGAAGTTTCACCATTTTGATTTTATATCATAAATGGACTCTATTTAGTATATAAATGGTTTTTACTTCGGTTTGGTGAAATCGGAATTCAATTCCGAGACAGTTAACTTTTGGCCTAAAACCCGAGCCTTAAAACCTCCAACTGTCGAATTTAGCTTTAAACTGCTAAATTCCCTAAGTAGGGCCTACTCATCACTGATTTGGAAGCCTAGGGTGTTGACACTTGGCAGTTGGAGAAGTTGCTGGAAAGGAAGCACAAAAAGCCAAAAAGTCATAAAAAGATCTTGACTTTTGAGGGCATTTTGGTAACTTGCAAGGAAAGGTTGCTTTCCAATGAAGCAAGGCTGGTTTGGACGTGTGTGCTGGCCATCTAGAAGCCTTGGCTTCTCCTATAAATGTGAGAAGAGCCCCCAGCACCGAAATCACTCATCCTTGCACCCAAAACAGAAAAATCTCTTCATTCATCTCACTCACACCCTCTCACGGCACCTAGGGGGTTTTTGAGCAAATCTTCTCCAAACTGTCCAGAACTTATACACAACCTTGCTTGAGGTGTCCAGCAGCTAACCCAACCTTTAGAAGTCATTTTGGAGTCCATTTGAGGTATGAAAGCTTCATCCTCCTCAACTAGCTTCAAAACCGGCTCAATAGAGGGGTGTTGGGGAACTTTTGTGGTTTTTCACAACCTGTTTGCATGGGCTGTGTAAGATCACTTAGGAGGGTTCTAAAACTATTTTGTATCATGTTTCCATTGACCTTTGGGCTTTCTGGAATCATGAGAAAACACCAAGAACTCATCTTAACCCCATTCGGCCTCTATTGAGTATTTTTGTGGATTTTTTTATACTAATCTGTTTTTCTTGTGTTCTTTGCTGTTATTTGATTTATCTAACATATATTTGATGTATCTAATATGTGTTTGAAGTATGTTTGATTATTGGTTGAGTTCAAGGATCTTAAAGTGCTCAAAAGAATTAAAAATGGAAGCAAGCGGAACTTGTTTTAAAGGAAAATGGAAAAGGTTTAAAGGACTTGTAAAATCAACCTATATATATATTGTTTGTTGATTGTTATTTTTAATCTTATAGTGGATAACACTCAATCTCATGTCTAAACGTCATGGTGGCCCTGCCCTTCGACGGTATAAACATGAAGTTGAGTGAAAATTGGCTATAAGAGATTCTTTCAATACTGTACATATAACTCATAATAAGCCCTTACTTATAGTGGGGATATTTATGCAGTATTAACTCTTGTTTGTTTAAATACTTATCTCGAATTATGCTCTTACTTCGGTGGGGTGTTCGAGTGCAATATTGGATGATTTACATTATTGTCAAACGGGATCCTTATGACATGTCCTCACTTATGTGGGACTTCATAAGTTAAATGCTTTGATTAAATTTATGGACAATATGTGAGAATACTCACAAATATGACTTGTATATATATATGAGTATACGTATGGATAAAATCGAGTAATGAAAATGAAGTGATGGATGATAATAATAAAGGCTAAGAGCAAGGATCCTGAAGACTGACCAATTGTTATTGATTTGGTCATTGATGTATGTTATTTGAATCCATATTGCTAGGCAATGGTGGATCACTATTATTCTGCGGGGAAAAGAGTAAGTATGGAAGTACTTACTGGGGCTGACGCTGTCTTCTTTTATATTCAGTTATTGTTTATTCATACACATGTATTATAAACTGCCAATACATTACAACTACATACTCTGTGAATTGGTAATGATGTGACATTTAGCTGGTCGGTAGCAGGGGTGTGAAGGCTGATCCAGTGGACCTCGGGTCCCTAAATCCGGTAATAAGAACTAACGCTGGGAGTCGGTTCCAGGTGCAAACCAGTAATCTGTTAAGTGGGGGAGGTGTAACGTTCGCTAATCCGGGATTGGCCCATTATGAGCTGAGTGTAATTTCATGCTGCATTAAGACTAAACAAAGCCTTCACAACGATGCATGAAAACCCATTCATTATATCTGTCATATGCTTGTTCAATAATTCAATTACCTGTTTATATTGGGATGCAGTAGACTCACTTGTTTGCCTATGTAAATATGATGATGTCATGTTTATATAGACTGTGATGCAGGTGACGAAGGCGGAGACCCCTTCGTTAGCTTTGATGACTATTAGGCACTACTTTGTCGGGATGTGCTATATCCCGAAAGAGACAACATTTTGTTATATATATGTCTCTTCGTATTTTGTATGTTTTCGTTTTATTAATGATGGTTTGTAATATATCTAAACAGTGTGATGTTGCAACTGCATGCCGTCTGTGGCGTATACTGCAACTATATTTTATTTGGTGCATCTGGTATGCACATGTTTGTATTATTAAAACATCTAACGTATTTTTAATTCACGAGGTATTTCAGTCAGCTCTATTGTGTAATTTAGTTGTTCCCTAGTGTTTTTAAAAGAAAAAAATATATCCGCTGCGAGACTGATCTCTGAGGTAGTAATGTCACGTGGAAACCAGAGGTTTCTGCTTACGGTTTTATTGCATAGAAACTGGGGCGTTACTATCTTTGAATTTTTGGGTTTGGTTTGGGGAGGTCGAATGATAATTCCGGGTTTCTTTTCTACATTTTTGAAAAAAGCAAACAAGGTCGGCATTTGGATCTTCGTCGATGGACCGTAGTGAGGTGTCATGAGTATGTTATTGCGATTTACCCACACCGTTAAGGACTTCCCAAACTAAAGAAAACCCATGCAGAAGATTTTGGGTTGCGCCACCTATGATTCTAAAGTAAGTACTTTGATTTCATGTACCTTGAATTATCTTTCTACGAAGCCTCCATCCAATTAAAACGAGTTGTTGGAATTTGAGGAACTATTTACATGATATGAGTAAATTGATATGATATACTCCAATATGCAAAGAAAAGAATCATGCAGATTTTTCAAGTGGTTGGACAAACCAACTTGTAAAACGGGTTTGGAGGTCTTACCTGAGCTATTGAAGAATGTTAAAGAGTTGGAGAATGAAAATGACAGCTGCTTGGCAAGGATTAAAGACCTGGAGAATAAGAATGATAGCTGCATGGCAAATGTCAGGCACCTGCAGAAGGGAGATGAAGTCTATTTGGAACTCATTAATTACCTAGAAAAGGAAAATGACATGTACATGGCTAGAAAGAAATTTTTTATGTATGCTTTGGTGTTGTCATGGGTTTTAATGTTGTTGTTTGTTGTTGTTGCACTTACTAAATGATTGTTGTATAATGGAGTATTTTGACTATGTAAGTGATATGTACAACATTTTTGTGTATTGTTCACAAATGTGTACCTCAAATAGCATTACCAACTTGGAGACAACAATATGTCACACTTATTCTCTTGCAGATGCTTACATTATAGATAACTTAGTGGGGGCAATTATAATTACATACTACAATGACATTTAGGTCAAGTACTCTAATGTCACCATTGTAACCTTTACACAAAAATGATAACCAAAGTTACATGACATTCTCACATCATTGTAACACTTGCAAAATACTGGTAACAAGAGAAATATGACATTCACACATCATTGTAACACTTGCAAAATACTAGTAACAAGCTTACATGTCATTATCACATCATTGTAACACTTACAAAATATAATTAACAATAGTTACATTCATACATGTAAAACCACTATAACCCTTACAAAATATTAACCAAAAAGTTAATGTGTCCAATACATTACATACCACAAAATTCATACTGACTAGTAAGATAGTTTGTCAAACAAAGTACAAAAGTTTCTACTGTTAAGACTTTCTCATATGCCTATTGAGTAGCCCTTGATTTTCCTTTCTTTGGTCTTGTATTTTGCCTCACTCCTTGTGATCCCCCAAACTGCAATATTTTGGTGAAATGAATATTGTACATTAACAATACAATAAGATTACAATAAATCCACCACAATCAAACTGCATAAAACTCACCACTGTATCCATTGGTTCCTCACCGGAGTTCTTAGTCTTTAAGCTTTGTCTACTCGGTTGTCTTGAAGTTTGTAGGATGTCCTATTTGTAACATTTACAGCAATGTGATAAATATAGTAAACAATAATGCAAACCAAAAACAAGATTAGGCATTCATAATATTAAGGGGTAACAATGAAGTACTCACCCTTGGATGTTGCCCCTTTATGCTTATGTTTTTGGCTGTTGTGGCAGTTGGTTGCACTATTTCTGAAGATCCTCCATGCCACAGCATATAAACCAACAATATCATAAGATAAATTTAGGTATAACTGTATATTAATATTTAGTAAGCTTGTTATTAAAGGACTCACCACATTTGCACTGGTTGGCTTTGGCTTCTTAACTTGTTTGGGCCACCTCTTCCTATTTGGATTCAATAATTGGTTGCAACGCCTAGCATTGTGGCCCTTTTGACCGCAATTTTCACACTTTAGATCATACCCCTTACGAATGACCTTAACACTCTCATTAGGCTCATTTTCATCTGGACCTCTTGTTCTCTTCTTTTTTGGTCTACCTCTTTGTGTCCTAGGTAAAGGTGGCTATATTGGATCCACATCACAGTTAACCGGCCATTCCTTAGGTCCGGGCATGGGATGTGTATCTAGGGCATATGACCTCCTCAATGTCTCCATGAGGTACCAACTACTAACATAACTCTCACAGATTTCTCTATTCCTATAGATGGCACAACATGCATATGGACATGGAATACCACTTAATTGCCACCTACCACAGTTGCATGTTCTTTTTCCTAGATCAACAATCGTCCTTGGGTCGTAACAATGATCAACCTTATATTATAACTTATTACTACAACGAGCAACATAGTTCCTATAATTTGATTGTTTCTATCCAACTTTCTCACAATCTTAAGGCAAATACTATTAGTTGAACTTGCTGCTCCATCTCTTTTTAGATTGAATCTATTCATTATTTGCCGCTTTACCATCTCCATGCATGTAAGGATAGGCTTCTCTCTCGCTTCTAAAATCTAAGAATTGAAACACTTCGCTGTATTGTTTAACAAAATCTCACTGTAGCTATTCTCTCTAAAGGCATGCATTGACCACATCCTTGGGTTGACCTTGTCAATGTAATTGAATGCTTCTTCATCCATGCCTCTGATCACCTCTATGTGATACTTAAAGTTCAATACATTAGCTACACGAGCTACACCTCACAGAGCATCCTTGAAGGCCTTGCTCTTATATCCTCTACTCTTAAAATTTGTGTGCAAATGTCTGACGCAAAATTTGTGCTCCAAACCAAGCATCAAATACTCTATGGCATCAAGTAGTATCTGTAATGGTTAAAAAGACATGTTACAAAAATATTGGATTATATAAATGATTAGAAAAGTGTTGGTCATATTCAAATAATACATTTACCTTCTGTCTGTTAGACATGAATGACCACATGTGCTCCCATTCATACCCAATATCTTCCAACAATAAACTCAAAAACCAAGTCCATGTGTTTCTAGATTTAGCCTCACATACTGCATATGCTATCGGAAAAATGTTGTTGTTCGCATCCCGAGCAATGGCTGTATGTAGCTGCCCACCAAATTTGCCCTTCATGAAACAAGCATCCACACAAATCATAGGCCGATATCCATCCAAAAAACCCCGCTTACACCCTACCAACGAAACATACATCTGTTAGAAGAAACTTCTATCCCTCCATATAAAAGTTGAATTACCAGGATTCCATTTCGTAATTGCATTGCAGTACTCCCTCATGTGTTGATATTGGTCAGTATCATTCCTAGCCAAAATGGCCATTGCCATTCTCTTCACACGGTAGCAACTCAATACACTGAAGTCCACATTATAATCCTGCCTTATCATCTCCTTCAATGCATTAGGTTTGAAATTTGGTTGGTCCCAGAATAGTTCCAAGTACCAGTTTGCGGCCCACTTTTTTGTTACCCGTCTGTAATTGTACTGAGTGCCACAATTATGCACGTTGGCAAAAGTCTTGATCTGGAAGTGCTTTTTGTCATTCAACCATGATGCATGTATTCTCCAGCCACATTCCACTCTACAAAAAGCGGATACCCATTTTTTCTCATTGTGCATGTATGTGTAGTCAAATGAATTCTAAACCATATACAATTTAAGTGCGTCCTTAAACTAAACGGGGTCAGTAAACTTCAACCCCAATGATAACTCAACTGTGTCTTTCAAATGTTTTACTCCCTTCCACTAGCCATACTTCCTCTTAACACGTTTAGGCTCCTCTTCACTGTCTAAATCACCTTCTAAGCTTATTAGGCCATCGTCCCTACTATCAAAATGTTGATCCGGATCTTCAGTTTCATCCTCCCCATTCTTAGATGTTGATGCTTCACCCTATGGCTTAAACCCCATGGTTGTATACTCCCTAGCATATTTTAATTGTTTATCACTTTTACGTAAGGAAATGTCCTCTTCCTCACCTTTCGATAAATCAAAGTCACTCAATTCAATCTCCTCTTCATCCTCATAGTCATACTCATCCTTATCCACATACTCATGCTCATTGTGATGATGCTTTTGAGGTTGCTGTGGAGGCTATTGTGGAGACTGCTGTGGAGACTGCCATGGAGGCTACTGTGGAGTCTACTGTAGGGGCACTTCATCATCTACCAGATGCTCTTAGGGCACTTCATCCTCTATCCCACCTTGGGTATGTGCAGCTCTTAAGTTGTAATCATTAATCTCAATTTCTGAAGGAGACTGTGAAAGAAGCAACACTGGTTGCACCACTTCAAGCGGCACTGGTTCAACTATGATATGGTCTACAAATATGTGCAACTTCTTTCTCCTATCAAATGACAACTCCTTAATCATATCGACAATATGTTAGTCTTTAGTAAGTCCATGTATGGATTCATTGCTCTCTTCATCATACTTGTAGTACAAAGTAGGAAGGTTGTCGTACTTGTACTCCAGGTACGCTTCTAATATATTGGTAATATCCCAAAAGCACAAGTGCTCCACATCCACCCCCGTTATGGTCATCACATCTCCTCCAACATATTCCAATCTATGTCCAAACAAGGACCTATGGTGGTAAATGATCAGATCAACAATTGCCTCATCCATTTTTGCAACATGAAAGTACTCGTAGTTCATACAACTGCATATATAGACTCACTTACAAAACACGCATGCAATCAAACATCCATTAATACACATGCACTAAATAAGCAAAAATTCTCATAAATCAATGAATGTGGACAACCAACATAATGCCAAATGTGGAAACATACTTTTAAAAAATGTGGACAAAAGTTGACGATAGAAAAAGTTGACAGTGTATTGTATATCGTGTAATCAAAGATTCAGTCATGTTTTCAAACTTTAGACCTATAACCTTAAACCAGCAAAAGTTAAAGTTGCATGCATGGCAGAATACAACACCACTAAAAAATGTTGAATAAATTACTCATTTTCAACCAAGTGGATACTACCAAAATGTTGAATAATTACTGAATTTCAACCAAGTGGACAACCAACATACTACCAAAATGTTGAATAAATTACTCAATTTCAACCAAGCGGACAACCAACCAAACAGCAAGTACAAAATTTAATTTCAATAGTTGGCCACTTTTTACTTTGCCTAACAACCGACAATAACATGTGCGTTGGAGGCCCTACTTCAAAATGTTCTCCCTACCAACAACTTTAATGTTGAAAGTAACATATGTAAGCCATTGTCTTTCTTAAGTTTTTACTATATATGACAACTTTTACAAGAGCTAAATCTAACTCGAGATCTGTAAAAACAACCAACTAAATTTTCAAATGTCTCAATATTGAGTAAAAGGGCTCCATATGAACCAATACCTTTGGTTTGAGTTCGAGAAATTAGTCGTGGTTGGACGAATGGGCTTCGGCAATGCCATGATGATTGCAAAACGGCTACACCACGACCACTGCAAAATTGCAAAATACGCTCTGGTGACATTACAACCTTCGCCGAAATAGGCACTTGTGAACACCTACTAGCTTCTAGTGTGAACAGATCCGACCGAATCGATGAGGGATATGAAGAACAGGGAGAACAACAGCAGATTCCAAGAGAATAGAGTGAAATGGGGGAATTTTGAGATGAACAGTCAAAAACCTAGGGCTCCAATAATATCGAATTTCCTTCTTAATTTTTCAAACTGAAATGACGTGTCACGTGGGATAGGTGTCGCCTTTTAAAAGGGCTAGAGTGGACAGTGACGTGGAGCTCCGTTAACTAATTAGACGGCAGACGGATGTAAGTATCATCTCCGTCTTTATCCAAAATTGAGGTACCCCCTGTGATAAAAACTAAAATTGAGGTGGCTTTGAATAAAGACTTTAAACCATAGGTTGAAATGGGTTAATCGGGTTGTGTTGAGTTGGGTCAAATGGGTTAAGCATGTCGTTTTTTGGTCTAAACAGGTCAAATGGGTCAACTATTTTGTGACCCGTTTATTAAACAGGTCAAGCGGGTCACTAGCGGGTCGTGTTCGAGTTGAAGCATTTGACTGGTTTAACTAAACAGGTCGGATTCAACCTTAATGGGTTAGTAGGTGAAGCGGGTTAACCCGAAACCGACCCGCAAACCCGAATTGCCAGCCCTACTATGCGAGAACAAAATTTCAATAAAGTGGGTGAGATATAACACCTAGGGAATTTAGGATCCGAATCCTCTCCAGTTGGAGAGAACTAGCTCATATCCAGTTCACGGCTAAGATTTAATTCAAGCAATCTAAGGTTATAAAATGGGCCACACCAATTAAAATGAGGAGCTGAGGCGTTAACATTAAACTGAACGTCTGTCATTGTTATCCTCTACTTCGAGGCATCTTTTTTTTTTTTTTGAAACCAGCCTTATCCTCTCATTCAAGCCAAAACTAGCGTACACAGCAAGCGTTCTAGCACCAAGGTCACAAACCACCGCAAGCCCCAAGTCACAAACCACTGTATGCCACAAGTCCACAAGCATTGTACATCGCTGAGTCCACAACCACCGTACTCCGCCGACGAACCACCACACGTTGAAAGAACCACTACCCAAATGAACATTCGAGCCAGAGGAAAGGTTTTCTCTCTTTTTTTCCTTTGGATTTCCTCTGTTGCACATATATCATTGTTGGAAAAAAATAAAAAATCTATTGGTTTCCTAGTAGATAGCGCAGGAAAGCGTGAGAGAGAGAGAGAGTTAGGATTTTTTTGAATCCGTCTTGAATTTTTTGTTGGTCCTTCTTCAAATCGTTACAGTACCTAGAACATTCTTGATTTTTTTTTTAAGTGTTTGATATTGCTGAGGAATACCTGGAATATCTAGCACACGCCTGAATTTTTCTTTTTTTTTGGTGATTGGTAGCTAAAGCCTTGGCTTCTGGACTCTAGATTGTGGGATTTGACTTTTGTTAATGATTTGATTCTTTACTTTGCTTCTTGAAGTCTTCAGAAATTGTGGAAGTAAAAAGATTCAAGCTTTGTGATTGATGTTTCTTGTTCTTTTGAGTTCCCCTATTGCAGAAAAAAACTTGGCCTCTTGATTCAACTAAGAAACATATATCATCGTTGGAAAAAAAATGAGAGTAAGTCTTGGTAATTTTCTTTGTTCTTTTGATTTCCTTTGTTGCTAATTTTCTCATCATCTTCTTGTCTCTCTTGTGGATGGATCTGTGACCACCCAAGGCTTGGTAAGTCGTGAAAGATCTATCACAACTGTTGCATTTATAAGAAGAGTTTTAAAATTGTTACTCTTCTACTGAAGCATCATCAATTAATCTTTGATCCTGGCTGTCAAGAATTGGGACCAGTTGGAAGAAAGAAGATCAGTCTTTGAGGAATATAGAAGATCAGTTTACATATATTGTATAAACTTCAAGCAATTTTTGAACTTTATTGTACATCGCAATAGAGAAAATTACATTGAGTATTAGTCTTTGCAGAAGGTTTTAGATATTTCTCATTGGTAGTATCTTGTATAAATGCTACTTTTGTTGAAACTTTTCTAAATGGAATTTGGATATCTTTTTCATGCCTATGTTGTGCTATTTCCTGCATACTTTTTGTTGGAAAATATTTCCCCCAATCCAGCCCATCTATATAACTTCTACTGGTGGGTTGATTGAAACCCATTGGGTCTCAAACTTCTCAGCCTTCTCAGTCTGGGTCTTAGACTTCTCAGCCTTCTAAATCTCAGTCTCAGACTTCTCAGCCTTCTCAGTCTCGGCTTCATCCAGTCTCGGTCTCAGACTTCTCAACCTTCTCAATCTCGGTCTCAAACTTCTCAGACTTCTCAGTCTCGGTCTCAGATTTCTTAGCCTTCTCAGTCTCGGTCTCAGACTTCTCAGTCTCGGTCTCAGACTTCTCAGCCTTTCTCAGTCTCGGTCTCAGACTTCTCAGCCTTCTCAGTCTCGGTCTCAGATTTCTTAGCTTCTCAGTCTCGGTCTCAGACTTCTCAAGCTTCTCAGCTCTCAGTCTCAAGACTTCTCAGCCTTCTCAGTCTCGGTCTCAGACTTCTCAGTCTCGGTCTCAGACTTCTCAGTCTCGGTCTCAGACTTCTCAGCCTTCTCAGTCTCGGTCTTAGACTTCTCAGTCTCGGTCTCAGACTTCTCAGTCTTGGTTTCAGACTTCTCAGCCTTCTCATTCTTGGTCTCAAACTTCTCAGTCTCGGTCTCAGACTTCTCAAACTTCTCAATCTCAGTCTCAGATTCAGCCTTAGTCTCAGTCTCAGTCTCAGACTTCTCAGTCTCGGTCTCAGACTTCTCAGTCTCGGTCTCAGACTTCTCAAACTTCTCAGTCTCAGTCTCAGATTCAGCCTTAGTCTCAGTCTCAGCCTACCTCAGCCTTAGCCTTAGCTTCAGTCTCAGTCAATTTAGGAAGCCTAATCTAGAAAGAGTTATTATCGATATTAAAGATTATAATGAGATAAAGCAACGATGTGCACAGGTCCATGAAGATACGTCCTTATCCCGATGTGATAAGAAGGATAAGAGGAAGAAGAGTCATTCCCAAAAAGGAATACTATTGCAATTAGCTTTAGTCCCGGATAATCCTAGATAAACTCTTATCTCATCTAATTGGGGATAAGAATTCTACTCGGATTGCAACTAACAGTTCTATTCATATTCAAATAAGAGAATTCTACTCAGACTCAGATAAGAAGATGCCTAAGCTGAATAAACTCCTAACCTATAAATAGGCCCATACTATCAGGTATCAAAGGACTGAAATCCCTGCCCTCTTATTTTCTAAAGAATCAATTTCTCAGATACTGACTTAGGCATCGGAGTGGGATCAGCCGGTACCCCCGGCAAGCCCCTTTGTTCATGTTTATTATTTTGCAGATATCAAAGAAATTATCAACGAAAGCACACGTCACCATACCGGAAATTACACCAACACTTTTGGTGTATGTCCATGGCACAAAACCTTTTCCATCTTGTTGGGGAGAAGAGCAATTATGGGATGGGTTCAATGCCTACCAAATCTGTGTTGAGAAGCAGCAGATAGAGCAATCAATTAAATTGGTTAATGTTATACAATTCTGATGCTGATCCTGATGATTTTTTTTTTTTAAAAAAAATGTCAGCCAACTTATTTAAATAAAACTTTAAATTAAATTCTTAAATAAAAGAAAAGAAACCTAACAAAAAAAGGACAATGAGTTGGAAGATAATATACCTTCATTTTTAAACTCATGTAGTTGTTTCCTCTCGTAGAAAGTTTGGATTAGGAAAACTCCAAGATGCAAGTATCTAGAAAGAGAATAATAAAAAAAAAAAAAAAAGACATAAGAAAATAAGGCATAATTGGATTTATGATAAGCTTAGCACTAAAAATAAGAAAACTAACAAAAATATTATTTATGAATATATTACCCTAGATATTTGGTTAAAGGTAGGAATATGGGTATATGTGATATCCTCATTACTCTTCTGTGTCATGCAGTCATGTGCTTTTGTACCCTGTAAAAATCATATGTGTTTAGTAAGATTAATAATATATTATAATAGCCTAAACACAAAGTTGAACATGAAAATACAATAAGGATAATTTAGTAGACTACCTTTGACACTATGATTTCCTTTGTTTGATTTTGTGATGTGCCTTCTTTTGGTTTCTTCACCTTTTCTATCCATACTTTGGGTCGACGTTTCTTGTTACGACAACTATTCTTTTTCTTTATTCCTTTTGGTCCTACCGTGACTGAAACACATGATTGATTTTCTTTGTTCACAATATTGGCTGAAAGCCTAATATTATTTTCTTCTGCATTAGCTTGGCAATTCTTTGCATCACAAAGTTTTTTCATTAAATATGCAACATCTGCATTTAGAATATTAAGGCCTTCTTCAGTTTCACATGCCTCATTTACCAATTGAATATATTTAGGACACAAAGCTCAATACCTATCTACATATTCCAATCGAGTATCTGACTCAATGTCCTTTGTGAATTGTTTTACATTCTCATCTTTTGCAACTCTTCTCCATCTCTTTGTAATATTCATCTGGAAGCAGCTTGATATCCAATACATCAAGAATTTTCAGAGCATGTCGACACAAAATACCAAATGTCTCAAACTTTCTACAACTACAAGACAAAGTTTGATCTAATGGATTTCATATGATTTCACATGATTTTGTATTTTCCATGTCCATTGAAAAATCCAACATCATAAGTATGTGTCGCTTGACTTACATTGTGGTCTATAATGGAAAGTGGCGGTACCTCTTCAACTTCTTTTTGAAATAACTTAAACGCCTTTTGCATGTGCACTTTTGCTACTTGATTTAGCATAGGTGAGCTTTTGAGATTCAATCTTAGAAATTTTTGTCTAGAGTTATATTTTGCTTCTAACTCCTTGTCACGTTTTTGTTTGACGACTCTTTCAAAATGAGTGAAGAATTCTAGTATATTGAGATCAGTATGCAAGCAATCCTTCAAGTCACAGTTGAATCTCTCACTAAGTTGTGTACTCCTCATTCCTACTGTGAATGTCCTCTTTATGTATGCTTGGGCCCATTTCTCCTTCAATTTAAATATATCCTTTAGCCATTTATTTTCACGAGCATCATACTTTTCCAACATGGTATTCCAGGCAGAGAAAAAGTTCTCTTCATCATTATACTCATAAACACATGCTAAGAAATCTTTATTAAATCTAGACCCACCTTTAATAACCCAAGTGCCTATTAGCATTCTGCCACATGTGCCAACTACACAATGCATGACACGTTTCAAGCATCACTTTTGGAATAGCAGCTGACATTGCTGCATCTTGATTGGTGAAAATAGTAATTGGCTTCTTTTCGGACTTTGCTTCTAGGAAGGTCTCAAATAACCATACAAATGATTCAATTGTTTTATCATATAATAGTGCAGCTCCAAATACGACAGTCTCTCTATGGTGATTAAGTCCCAAAAATACACCAAGTGGCCTTGCATCTATATTTGTGCTATACATTGTATCAAACGTTATTGCATCACCAAAATAGCTATAGTCAATGATCATTCCTGCATCAGCCCAAAAGATATTAGTAATCAACTCTTCAACATCCAGTTGAAAAACATAATAATATAAAGGATTTTTTTTTTTAAGTTGATGATGAAAATATCTTTCAAAACTAGCAGCTTCCCCAAACTTCAAGGCTCTTTGTTGCTTATTGCGTAAATAGTTCTTATGATCTTGCTTGGTAAAACCAAGGTTATCACCTCCACCAACTTGCTTGCTCATAAGCTGATAAGAATTCTATAGTCTTAAACCAGATTCACATGCAAAATCAATCACAACAGCTTGAGTTGTAGACATTTTTCGTTGTGATGGCATCATATGTACAGTTGTTGAGAGATGGAGACTGTGATTATGCTCAGCAATGAAGTCGGTCACCATGTATTTTCCACTATCTTGATTACATACAATAACTAAACATCCATTGCATTCACATCTTGTTTTTGCTCGAGGTTTTCTTGTTTTACTATCTTGCTTGTCTATACTCCGAATTCCCTCCTTCTCACACACTAATCTCCTTGAAGTAATAATTCTGGTCTTTTTACATTCGTTCACATACTCTTTTCTGATACTAAAACCTGCCATTCTGCCATAATCATTATAAAAATTATATGCAATCTCATCTGATTAGAACTGTATGCCATTTGATGGTATAAGTTCCATTAGGCAAATTTGGAGACACAAAATCTTCCATCGAGACATCTATATATTGTTATCCCTAAAGGAAATTACATTACCAAACAAACACATTAATTCAAATTGTTCCAAAATAATAATATTCACCGATCTTTATTCAAACAATATCGTACATCAAAAGCAATATAAATGTTTAAATTTCAACGAATGATTGATTTTGCAATAACTGCTAAACCCCACTAACGGCAAAACATTTTTTTTCCTTCAATCTTATGCCAATAAAACAAAAATCTCAAACTTTATGACTAAAAAACTTAAAAAATGGAAAAGGTCCCCAATATTAGATGTTCATACAATACAAAAGAACACAATCAAATCCCTAGAAATATAACCCAATTGATATTTAGAAAAAAAACAAATTACTAACTCAAAAGAAAGCCTCAACAAGTACAATAAAATAAATAAATAAATAAATAAATAAAAGGATAGCTTGAACGTTACCTTCGTCTGCTTGAACGTAATGCAGGTCTTATTCGTTTTTTTTTTTTTTGTAGCTTGAAAATCTTCTCTTTACCGTCTAAATAAAAAAAAAAACCATTCTTCCTTTTTCTCCAAA
>FXXK01002550.1:15008-44679 GCA_900184695.1 Betula pendula | reverse complement strand
GTCTGCTTGAACGTAATGCAGGTCTTATTCTTTTTTTTTTTTTTTTTTTGTAGCTTGAAAATCTTCTCTTTACCGTCTTTAAAAAAAAAAAACCATTCTTCCTTTTTCTCCAAAAGTTTGTTTGTTTGTTTGTTTTTTTTTATTGCTTTGTTTTTGTCTTTTTGTTTTCTTTTTAATTTTTGTTTGAGCTTCTCCTCTTTCTTGCTTTTGATGTGGCATCGTTCAATCCTTGGATTTCTTTAAGAGAAATCCCATATGTCAACCTACTTAACAGTTCTAAGGCTCCTCACCGTCCAAATCTAACGTTAATGCCAGTTAACTCTTCATATTCTTATGCTTGACGTGGCCATTTGTTGGGGCTTGGGTTTCTTAAAGAAATCCAAGCTGTGAACTGGCTTACATCCAATCCTCTTCGACTGGAGAGGATCTTTTTCCGGGAATTTAAATCTCTTAAATTTATTATGAAATTGAATGATTAATATTGAGAAACCATTATAATTTGGCTTTTATAATTGTTTTAGAGATGCTCCAAAAGTTTAGAAATCTTCTGATCAAGTTTTAAATTTTATTTAAGAAATGGTTGACTTTTTGACCTTAAACTTATGATTGATAGAAACTGGGTCAAATGGACTAAGATTGAGTTAAATTGAAGTCTATTGTACTTGTATTGGAATTCTCTATCTTTTTAGAGAATTTTGATTAAAGTCAATTTATTAACTTTTCTAGCATGATTATTACTATTAATCTGCTAAAATGATACTTTTTGACGAACACTTTATTTCTAAATTTGGGGTTTACCAATATGTTTTTGAACATATATGGACTCAATTTAGTAAATATTTAGTTGAAGTACTGACTTAGTGAAGTCAGAATTTAATTAG
This sequence comes from Betula pendula, assembly GCA_900184695.1. Classification (NCBI taxonomy): domain Eukaryota; kingdom Viridiplantae; phylum Streptophyta; class Magnoliopsida; order Fagales; family Betulaceae; genus Betula; species Betula pendula. The sequence goes on along the minus strand of FXXK01002550.1, from coordinate 43,798 downwards.
GAGACAATTAACTTTTTGCCTAAAAACCAGTGTTTTAAGTCTTCTAGCTATCTGTGAAAGATAAAATCTGTATAAAACCACTATACATGGCCGGCTACCTTGTCCATGAAGTCCTTGGACTCTTGCACACAAATGGTCTTCAAATCATGATGAAGAGAAAGAAAAATAAATAAGTAAAGGAAGACTTTGAAAAGTAATGAAGAATTTTTGGATAACTTGTAAACTAAGTTGTCTTGTTTTTTTTTCTCCATGTATGGTTTTAGGCTTAGTTTGTCTTCTATGAATAGAATGTCATGCCTTTGGTTTTTCATTTGCAATCCAAGACAACTTTGGTTCAAAGTTTTCCTTGATTTTCCTGTCTTGCTTTCTTTTGCATACCACACAGCCAAGGCTTGCTTTTTGGTTCAGAAGTTCTCTTCTCTCCCTTGCTATCATACAGCCATCTAATGAGGAAGTGATGATTTGTTTTCCAAAGTTATTTTGGTAAGTATTCTATGCATGGAGTGATTTCTTGAATATTCTCAAGAAAGCGTTTAAAATCACTTATATTGTATCAAGTTCAAAAACTCTTATGATATGGTTTGAATATGAACTTTCAAGAAAATATCCTATGATTCACTAGGCATATCTTTTGCTATGTTGATTGTGTTTTTTGACTTTGAAAGTTGTTTAAGGACTCAATAAGCTTAAAATATTAACAAAAAAAGATAAATGTATACATATATTGCTTTTACGTTTATTGTCTTTACATATCGTCATTTACTTTTTGTGTCCTTATGGTTTGTTCTTACCTTAAGATTTTTGTTTAAATATTATGTCACCAAAAGCTCTTGCTTGCTTTAGTGTTTAAACATTAAACTTGGTATTAGACTACCATGAGTGATCGCTTTTACATTATCGTTTTTACATTTAGTCATTGTAGTATTTCTTGATATCTTGATATTTATATTTAAACGAATGAGCTTGGCCATTTAAATAACAATCTAAGTATTAGATTATTACAAGTGATTGTCAATTAATTTTAATGTCCCTCGAATATCTTTACATTAAGATTTCTGTTTAAGCGTTGTAGCCTCTTGCTAGCACGTTTAACCATTGATCATGATGTTTAAACAATTGTGAGTTGATTATCTTTACATATATTGTCTTTACATTTATTGTCCTTGCAATGTAACTATAATACTCTAAAAACTTTTTAGCCTTAAAACTAAAATTTTTGGACTTTTCTGGCTCACACAAACGTTCGTGCAAACTTAGGAACGTTCGTTTATGCAGTACACACCAACGTTCGTGCATGTGTCGTATAACAGTGTTCATCTTTGCGCACAGTAGGGTAACACACCTTGCATGTGTGTCAGGGATGTACATATAAACGTTCATGACTAGTACACCAAAGTTCGTGTAAGCCTAGATCATGATTTTAATCAACAGTCTTTAACCACATGAACCCTTCGATAAATACACCCCTACCCCCTTCATCTTTAGCACAAATCCACCATGTTTAGATCAATTTTGTGAGTGTGTGTGTGAGGGGGAAAATCTTTGAAGGGAAGGAAAAGCTCTTGAGTTTTTATTCTTCTAAGAGGGGTAACTCCTTAACCTTAGTTTATTTTCTCGAATAATTTTTACATTACTGTGTACTATGCTTAACTATAAAGTGTTTTACAAGGTTTTAAAGAAATGTTGATATTTACAAAGTTTTATGTGAGCCTGTTAGATTTTAAAAGAACTTAAAGGATTTATGTATATTATCCCATTTTATTACATAAAATGACTTGTTTTGATTTCTTGTAGTTAGTCTAAGGTTTAGATTCGGATAGTATTAAGTTTAAAGGTGTCTTCCTTAGTTTTTAGGCATTTTGGGCAACACACAAGCGTTCTTGTAATAACACATACGTTTGTGCCTCTCCGATACAGAAACATTCGTGTCTAAGACACATGTGTTCGTGTGCTGATCAGAATGTACAAAATTAGAGTTTTCATGGAAGATTCTGCATAGTTAGGGTTTTATGTGTTAAGAGTATCGCCCTTAGTGTATTTTGAGTATATTTCGTAGTGATCACGAGATGTCCCAAGTTTTGGATGAACATTTGAGGTAAGTAAATAACTGAATATGAATTGCACTTGCTAAAAAGTGCGATATGTTAGCAGACTAAGCACATTTTCTTTTATGTTATGAGCTTACAATTTTATGACATGTTTACAACTGCTTTAAGGTTAATTGTTTATATAATTATATTTTCCAAATTAATGAACAATACTTACATTATATGTCATGGTACATAAGTACGTGCGGTAGAACGTCTATGACTTATGAGCTTACTATTATTACAAGTTAATCTTATAATTAAAATATTATTTGTTATTATGTGTCTGCCTTGAATCTAATAGTTAGTTATTTGTGACTAGCGCACCATTTTTCGAATGGGGTTACTGTTATGGCTTTGCTAGTAGTATGGACCACCCGAGGTCGGACTGTTAGTATAAGATGGTATGTTTGCGTAATGTCCAGGACATCAAAATTGTACCAAATATCCTTATAAGGGTGCGCAAATCCTGCTAAGAGGAGGTAATATCTCGGATAAACTATATTGTTAACATATGGCTATATATACATATTTACAACATATTTTATGCATTTAAATATAAGTATTTGATCACTGCAATTATGTCAAATCTCTTCAAAATGAAACGACAATTTTTCAACGGCATAATGACAAAGATAGAATACCCTAATTATTCAAAAGAATCTATATTATTTTACAAACTGTAAAAGAAGTTCATTACATAAACAGTCTCATATTTTTTTTATTTACTAAGTCAGTAGACTGACTCAGTTACTTTGCTTATAAAATACCCCGGTGTTTTACCACTTATCAAAAATACATGATGTTGCAAGGCGATTCGTTGGAATAAAGATGCCAAACGAATAGCCTGAATTCTCAGGTTTGAGTTATATATTTTTAGTAATGTCCATTCAAAGTTCTATGTTTAATATTGATGTTAGATTAATTTATTGATTTACAAACTCAGATCAATTATTCCACTGTTTACTATGACAATTAGCATCAAATAGTGAATTCTGCCAGTTACTAGTTAACTAATTTGGATACCCTACGGGAACTATTCCGAGTTCGTCAAATTAATTGACTTAATTAAGAGAATTGTTGTGATTTTCAAACTGATGTTTGACAGATTCTCCTTCTAAGATAATATAGATATCACTGAGTTTGATTTCGCGTGGTTTTAGGCTGGGAGACAAACCATATAATTAATTTCAAGTTAATTAATTTTCTGGGGCGTTATAGACCTTACTTTAAGATTCATATTTAAACGTTATATTACCATTCTTTGGTGTTTAAACATTAATCTTATTATTTGGACTATTGTTAGTCATCGTCTTTATATTTATAGTCCTTGTGATATGTCCTTACTTTGAGGTTCATGTTTAAACGTTATGTCATCAAAAGGCTTTAGCTTGCTTCGACATTTAAACATTGACTTTGGTATTGGATTTTCATAAGTGATTGTTTTTAAATTATTAATTGTCACAAAATAATGAAGTGATGGATAATAATGGATATAAAGAGCAAATTATCCAAAACAACATATTGTTCCGAATGAAACTTATATATGTATTGTATTGGTTGTTTGTATATATGTATATATATTATATGCAAAAAGAGTTCAGAATTCGGTGAAAAGAGTAAGTATGGAAGTACATACCGAAAAATGATATTGCATTTCATTACTATAATAATGATTGTTTAATTCATTTATTGTATTGAATATTTGCTCATGAAATGCATATGCGTTAAAGTAATTAAATAGCTAAGAGAATAGCTATAAACAAAGCTGTTAAGTAGCAGAGGGCAATAACTAACCTATGGATTGGGGAACAGTCTAAAAACTTGGTAATAAATAACTAAGTTGGTACTAGTAGGCTTCCAACAGCAAACATGTAAACTTTTTAAGTGGGAGGATAACAAACGATAAGACGAGTTATATTGAACTTTGGAATAAGAGGAGTGAAAGCAGATAAAATCTAAAATTCAAACCAATTGGTTACTACAATGTATATTATCATTGTTATATTTGAATTGCTTTAATAAATCAATGGTCTTTTTATATTATGAAAACAATAGACTCACTTGTTTGCGTATGTAAATTTAATAACATCATATTTACATAGATTTTGATGCAGGGTTAGAGGGTGAGGACGATGGTCCTTTCACCAGTTTCGATGGTTACTGAACCATCTGCAGCGGGTTTGAAGCTAGTCTTTAGGGAGCTAGCTATAACGCCCAAGAATTTAAATTAAGGATTATAAATCACCTTAAAAAGGCAAGGGTAAAAAGGTAATTAAAAATAATAAAAATAATTTTTCACATTGGGCATCCGAACGGTAGTATTCTCGTCAGGATGGCTGTTGCCCAGTATGCGTTGTTTGCAGCGGTCCAGAAGAGCTCAGCTACTGTTCAGTCAATATCAATCGTTCGTAGTTCGTCTGCAACATGGTCCAGCTGGGCTTGGAAATTACTGTTTAGTTAGTAAGTCCTGTTCGCACCTCGTCCACAGCATGGTTTGGACGGACGACCGGCACTCTCGTCTGGACATACCACTTGTCGGTCCAGACGGTGGCACTATTTCAACGCCTATATAAAGGGCTAACGCGATTTTTCTGCCACTTTTTCGATTTTTCTTTTCTTTCTTACTATTTTCTCTCTTCTCTTTCCTAGGGTTCATACCAAAACATTGGGTATTAATCTTTGAGAGCTTCCAATCACAATTCTAACACCGAAATCAAGATTCTCAGCATTGAAAACCTATTTCCACTGATCGATTCAAAGTAAAAATTCTTGAAACTTTAGTTTCTCAATGTTTAGGCTACATTCTTGAATGTATGATTTAATATTGAGTAATTTTTTAGGATTTTTGTTGGGTTGTGCTTATCCTTCATCAAGTTAAAGTTCCGTGGTGCACAAACTTCGAATTCTTCAAGATTTGAGGTAAAAAGCCTAAACCCTAGGTTTTTCCTAGTTAAATTTTGTTGGGTTTTGTGATGTTTAACCCTAGTATTTCTCTATGGGTTAACATTTTAGGTTATTTAAATGCTATTTGGAACCATAGAATTCTATGGGTTACTCATGGGCTACTTTGATACTTGTACTTTCAAGTATCATTAATGTTGAGTATAGAGTATGAGTGTATAATTGTTAATGTTTTAGCAAAGTGTTTATGCAACGGGCATTGCTTGAGCATTTAACCTAGATGAGTGATTTGTCAAGCGGAAATGGTAAGTATTTATAATTACTGAGAATGATATACCCTTTACATGTTTTATGTTTTAATGTTTAGTGGATGTTTTTATTTACTAAACAAAAAAAATAATTTTCAAATGAGTTTGATAAAATGATATGATTATTAAAGAATGAATCAATAATTTTTTGTGATAACATATGATTTTTGCTTTTGACTATTTTTATGTAATTGATGAATCTTTGATGAATGATTTATGATGAGTTATTGATGATTTAAGATTATGACGGATTTATTGATATGTTGAGTTGCATTATTGATATAGGTATTGAGAAAAGAACTATGACAAATATGTTTGCATGATATTTATGAGCATGTGTATGAAAAGAACATATGAAATGATTTATGGACCTTGCCTTGGGGGTTAGTGTCTGCGTGCCTAATAAAACCTTGCTACGGGGGTTCTTGTCCTTGTGCCTAGTAGAACTTTGACACGGAGGTTCATATCCGTGTGCTCAGAGCATGCATAACATGATGTATTTGTATGATGATTTATATGAGGTTTTATGATATGATTTATATAGTCTTTATTATAGATGTATTAGTATGCATATGAATTCGCATGGAACGAAATATATGTATATTCTTACGGCTAGCTGCATATGATATGATTTATTGGACTTTATTATAGACGTACTAGTATGTATATGAGTTCGCATAGAACATAACATATGTATATTCTTACGGCTAGTTGCATATGAGATTTATGTTTTATTGCTTAGATATGTTTTATATGCTTGTGTTTTCATCCAAAGGGAAATGAATTGCTTGTATATGGATATAGCTGAGTTATATGATATATCAATAACATAGACGTGTACGTATATGTATACTTCTAAGCATGGAGATTGGACTATACTTTTTTTTTTTTTTGAAATGGAATTCCAGAATTGCATTAATAATCATAAGGAGCATTCCTACTCAGCAAGTACAAGACTATGGATGAACGGAGGGCATAGACCCAACCATAAATTGTCTAAAGAATGGTGAATTGCTGCTTGTGCCAACCGATGAGCCGCTTCGTTCGCTTCCCGCCGAATATGGCCTACACTCCAGAATTGAAGACTGGCGAGCTTGACATGGGTATCCTCTATCAATTGTCCATATCGACTCCAGCTAGGGTTCTCTTGACGAATAGCTTGCACGATTTCTAAGGCGTCACCTTCGAGATATATCCGCTGAAAACCTCTATCCGTGCAAAAAACTACTGCCTTCCATGCTGCTATGGCCTCAGCAACTGAAGGATCTGTAATAAAAGGGACTGTGGTGCACATAGATGCCCAGGACATGACCCTCTGCGTCCCAAGCAATGATCCCCACACCCATTTTTTGATTATTTTTGTCCACCGCAGCATCCCAGTTGACCTTTATGACCCCCATAGGTGGCTGCTGATAAGTGCTGAATGTTACACATTCAAGCCCCTTAACTCACATATGTTAATCTCTTAGTTTCATTATAATATGATGTTTTGTGTTGTTTTTGTGTTTTTCCCTTATTTTATAGGTTTTGGAAGAAAAGAAATCAATTCTATCAACTCGGGCTCAAAACTCATGAACTGTGCAAAGTTGCTGAAAATCTGACCTTTGTGCACTATTTTGACCATAACTCTTAGCTCAAAATTCGGATTAAGGCAAGGTCAAGTGCGTTGGAAAGAGGACTCAGAGAGGAACAAATCATCAAGCAAAACCTAAAGCAGATAAGGTTCGCTCGAGCGACTTATCAAGATGGCTCGAGCGACCTTGCGCGGTGAACAGCAACGTCGGCAGACCCGATTTGGAAAAATCCTAAACATACTCCAACTCGATTTTGGACTTCCTAGGGTGCACGAAATTGATTAGGGTTGCTCCTAAACTCTATAAATACTCCCCTAAGTCCTCCAAAACAAATATACAAGCTTGAGGAGAAGAATCAAAGGCTTCAAAGAAGGGTTTTTCTTAGTTCTTTCTTTCTTTTTAGTTTTTCTTTGTTATTTTCTTAAGGGGATGATTGTCATCCAAATTATGTGTAGCTAATACTTTAGTTAGGGCTCGATTGAAGCCCTAATCATGTCTCTTTAAGGTTTCAATTTGTCTTGCTACAATTCATGTTTTGATGCTTAATTGATTTATCTCGGGTTTTTGTTCGTTCTTCATATGGGTTATGTATGGGTTTGATCATCTTATGCATATAACATGTGTAGATTGTTATCTAGGTCAATTTGGATGACCGAGTCCTGAGCCTAGTAGAGTGACAAAAGAACCAATTGCGGGTTCTTGGGGTAATCAACATGAAAGACCGGAATAGATACCATGTTCTAGGTCTTAGTGTGTTTGTCGATCTCCATAGATTTATGCTTTCTTGAGGAACAACTTAGTATACACCCATGCTAAATCCCTCAAGAAAGAAAAGAGTTAGAGTATACACTCATGCCTAATCTCGTTGTTTAGGGAGATCAATAGTTTTTGGAGTATACACCCATGCCCTTAAGCTGGCAAACAGTGAGTATCTTGATATGATTGTAGCGTTGTGCATATTGTTTACCTTATTTGAGTATGATTAGCGGTGGATATCGAAGCCCTAGCCTTTTATATTATTATTTCAATTCAATTATTTATTTCGTTCCGTTCAACAATATCTTTTTAGGAATTGCTTTTTAAACATAGTTTACCAATCCTCGTGGGAATGATCTCGTATTTGCCGTCTATACTATCGTTTTGATCTTGTGCANTCGGGTTTTTTGTTCGTTCTTCATATGGGTTATGTATGGGTTTTGATCATCTTATGCATATAACATGTGTAGATTGTTATCTAGGTCAATTTGGATGACCGAGTCCTGGGCCTAGTAGAGTGACAAAAGAACCAATTGCGGGTTCTTGGGGTAATCAACATGAAAGACCGGAATAGATACCATGTTCTAGGTCTTAGTGTGTTTGTCGATCTCCATAGATTTATGTTTTCTTGAGGAACAACTTAGTATACACCCATGCTAAATCCCTCAAGAAAGAAAAGAGTTAGAGTATACACTCATGCCTAATCTCGTTGTTTAGGGAGATCAATAGTTTTTGGAGTATACACCCATGCCCTTAAGCTGGCAAACAGTGAGTATCTTGATATGATTGTAGCGTTGTGCATATTGTTTACCTTATTTGAGTATGATTAGCGGTGGATATCGAAGCCCTAGCCTTTTATATTATTATTTCAATTCAATTATTTATTTCGTTCCATTCAACAATATCTTTTTAGGAATTGCTTTTTAAACATAGTTTACCAATCCTCGTGGGAATGATCTCGTATTTGCCGTCTATACTATCGTTTTGATCTTGTGCACTTGCGAGTAAAACGTGCATTTATTCGCCTATTTATTTAGGTGGATATTTGTACAACAGCTGCCTCCATGATTGTCTTTCGTGAGGAAAAGAAGCACCCAGATCTTGGATTATTGGTTGGTTAGCTAGGTGGAAGTCATGCAATGAGTCTTGGGCTGATCTGACTATCTGCTTTGGGGAGCTGATTGGCCCACCAAAGACCACTGAATTACGGTTTAGCCAAATTCTACGTGCTAAGACGGTTGCCAATGCCAAAACCTCATCGTCCAGCGCATCCATGAGTTTCTCCAGGAGACACAATCCGTCACTTTCATCTATGGCTAGCTTCTGCAATTTCCTACCACTTTCCATCCAAACGGACATGGCTGACTTGCAACTCCAAAGTATGTGACCGGTTGTTTCTGTACATGAATGGCAAATCGGACATAATGGGTCGGGAGTTACCTTCCTCCTGTAGAGGTTTTCTTTTGTGGGAAGTGAATTTGAACACGCTCTCCACAGAAAATTCCGTACTGCCATGGGTATGTGCATCTTCCATATCTTCTTCCAGACTAGGCCATAAGAGGAGTTTCTAGAGGATTCTCCATGAGCACGCCCCTGTGTTTCCTTTGCCAAGTGATATGCATTGCGTACAATAAAGAGTCCATTCGAATTTCCCCTCCACATCATTTTGTCTGGATTGCCATTGGGGCTAAGAGCCAAGCTACAGATTTTTGAAGCTTCTTCGGGGCAAAAGATTTCCTGGATCAGATGCGGATTTCACCATTTCATGTCTTGGTCTATAAGGTTACTAACTTGGGCATCATGGGGGAGAATCCTTACCGGTGACTGAATCACATATGAAGTTGGGCTTGGAAGCCACTTGTCATGCCAAATGTGAATGCTTTCGCCATTACCCACTCTCCACATAAGCCCCTCTTTAAGAAGAGCCCAAGAGTTACAAATGCTCTGCCAGGCAAACGATGGTCGGTTACCCAAAGGAGCCTCCAAGAATGAGTGGTGCAGATAGTACTTTTCTTTTAGAATTTTAGCCACCATAGAGTCTGGATTAGTGATTAGCCTACATCCTTGCTTAGTCAAGAGAGTTGAATTGAAACACTCTAAGTCACGGAATCCCAAACCCCCCTGCATTTTGGACTTTCCCATTTTTGCCCAACTCAACCAAATCACCTTATTGCCTGTTTCGCGCTGACCCTAGAAAAAAAATGACCCATTAGGGAATTTAACTCACGACAGAGGGTCTTTGGTAGTTGGAATATGCTCATACTGAATGTGAGAATTGCTTGGATTACAGCTTTGATGAGAATCTTTCTGCCTGCTTGCGATAAGAATTTTTCTTTCCAACCGCTTAGTTTCTGCTGTACCCGTCCCGTTATACCTGTGAAAGTTCGGTTCTTGGCGCGCCCTACTAGCGCCGATAAACCCAAATACTTCTCAAAACTATCAGAAGAGGAGACCTCCCCAAAGGATAAGATGAAGTCTCTGAATTCACGTCTTGAATTCTTGCTGAAAAATATGGATGTTTTGCCTTGATTGATCTTCTGCCCCGAAGCTTGTTCATAGACCTCCAAAATCCGATGTATATTGCACCTTTCTATGAAAGTGGCGCAACAAAAGAGCAAGCTATCATCTGCAAAGAAGAGGTGTTTTTAAAATGTTTTTATGACTACATTGTTTACTTCATCAGCTACTTTATATTTTAAAAATAAATGTCATACTTTTAGTAGCTGTTATTGTAAACTTATGTAAATCAACTGATTGGTTCATAGTGAAAAATCAGTGGATCTTTATTTATTGAATATGTTGATTCATACTTTTCTTTTCCACCTATGTAATCATGAATGATCTATATGATTGTATAGATGTTGATGTAGATTCTGAGGGGATAGATGATGATCTCGTGGCCTACTATCTTGGTTATTACGATTGATGTTGTTGGACGTATTCTTTTTGTATAGACTTCATAGATAGTCTATTCTTTTGTATATTGTTGTGATGTATTCACAAACAATTTTTTTTTTTTTTTTTTTTTTTTTTATATATATATTTGGCTAGTGTCACATGTGACACGGTTTGTATAGCCATTTTTTTTGTATATGTCATAATGTAAGCTTTAATCATTAGTATTTTCATTGTCAGCTTTATGTGTATTGATTACTCTATAGTATATGCTTCTATTCAGTTTATATTATATGTGATATGTGATTCTGATGTAATAGATGTAATCTCATGATACATTGTAACGTCACAGGACTCCACGCCCAACGTTGGTGACAAGAGCTCCTTGAGTTTCTAAAGCTCAAAAATGGAGATAGAGTTGTGCACCAATGATGAGATTTGCCTTAAACGAGCTGTGCTGCAACCGAGCGGTGAGAGAGGAGGGCGAGAGGAGGAGAAAAGAATAAAAAGTCTAAAGCACTAATTATTTTATTCCCTCAAGTGTACTACAGTAAACTTTAGATGTGGCTATTCACCAAGGGTGCGTTTGAGATTGTGATTTCGTAGACAATAAGTGCGATTTTAAACCAAATTGCAAAAACTAGATTATTTGGGAACTGCGTTTTTAAAAAATTGCGATTTGAAAACGCAGAAAATCTAAGTTTTAAAGCACTAATTATTTTATTCCCTCAAGTGTACTATAGTAAACTTTAGATGTGGCTATTTACCAAGGGTGCGTTTGAGATTGCGATTTCGTAGACAATAAGTGCGATTTTAAACCAAATTGCAAAAACTAGATTATTTGGGAACTGCGTTTTTAAAAAATTGCGATTTGAAAACGCAGAAAATCTAAGTTTTCAAATCGCAGCTAAAGGAGTGCTTTTTTAAAAACGCAGAATTTTAAATGCTAAATTGCAATTTTAAAAGCCAAACTGCGATTTTGCCAAACGCTTAACTGCGTTTTCAAAAATCACGTTTTAAAATCGTACTTTTTAAAATCGCGCTTTTTGAAATCGCAATCCCAAATAGCCTCCAAGTGTTATAGTAGCTAAATATAACTAATATAAGCCCTTTAGAGCATCTGATATAGATGCTGCAATTGCTATGGTGAGGCCTCTTTGCATTTGGGTTGCACTAAAGTGTTTTCCTAGATCAAGTTTTACGTTAGATAATAGTTTTGAACATTATTATTTTGTTTTGTTTAAAAAAATGTTTTTACTTTTATTTTCTTAAAAAAGTGTTTTTACACGGTGTAAAAGATGAAAAGTAATTTTTGGAAATTATTTTATATTTTGAAATCTGCTAATGCTATCTGCTAAGCCTGCCTTCTCGTCCCGAACTCGTCAGAGAGACAAAACAGAGAGGTAAAGAGTAGGTTAGAGAGACAGAGAGGGAGATGGTTGTACTTCTTCAGCTTCCAAGATTTCACGCATCGTTCTTTCTCACGAAACCAACTTCTCTCTGCAAAACCCATTTCAACCTTTTCCTAAAACCCAAAATACCCATTACAATCAAATCCAGTCTCTCAACCACCTCCGACCCAACGCAAAATCTTGATATCCCGGCGGAAGAGACCGCCGTCCAAATTTCGCTTGAGAAGCTCTTTGTCCCTCCGGAAACCGACGCTCCTTCCGCCGGTAGTGCTACTTCGAGTCTGAGTGCGAGAATCTTGAAGGGCTCGAATATTGTGCTGGCTAAGTACGCAAGGGACGCTCAGATTTCGCAAGCCGAGTTTGTCAAAAGCAGTGTCAGGACCGAGGATTGCCCCTCCGATGGCCTCCCTGAGTTTGCTCTTGTAGGCCGCTCCAATGTCGGCAAGTCCTCGCTGCTCAACTCGCTTGTTCGCCGCAAGCGCCTCGCCCTTACGTCCAAGAAACCTGGTGAGACTGTTATTTGGATTGTTGAAATCTTTGGCTTTTGATTTATTTCATGTGTCATGTGGTTGATTAGCTTAACTTATGTCAAATTTGCAACTTTTTTTCTTTTTTTTTCTTGTTAGTGTTATTATGTGGATTTACTACATTTTGGAATTAATTGGGGTGAGTGATTGGGCAATGATGCTGATAGCTAATTGTTACGCGAATGATTTGATTTCACAAACACGTAACTAGATAATTTAAAGTGACGAGGGAACCTAGACTTTAGAATCTAGACTTTTAGATTACGAGGGAACCTATACCTTTTCCTTTGAGATTAATTTCTGCTGACTTTTTATTAATCACTCACGCCTATAAATAAGAGAATTACAAAGACGAGAGGGGCCATTTTCTACTCTAATTACATAAGGGATAATTCATGGTCTAATTGTGAAAGGGACGCCTATCATCTACTTTGTCCGTCACTATCATTAATCCTGATATCACTTGTTGGGGAAATAAACATCTGGAGAGTCCTCAAGTGAGATCTTGATGTAACATGTTGGGACTCCATCTTAACCCAAAAGTTTAAGATTATGGGTTTGGACCAAATTACCACTCATTTTTGTGTGGTTATTATCTGATATGGAAGTTAACCATTCACACTCACATGTGTATACTCCAACAAAATTGTATTAAAAAAAAAAAAGTCCCGTTGTTATGAATATCTTGAATTCTTCTATACGAGATGATTCAAGTGGCGCAATGGCACTCTCTTGTCACCACATTCACTAATTTATCCTTGCCCTTAGTGCACCCTTTGTAAACAGACCTAGCTGCTCAGAGATGTTCAATTTTTAGTTACCTTATATCATATGTGCTGTTGCTGTTACTGTTATTCTCACTAATTTGTAATGCAATTCACCTGGAGATTTTATAAATTAAGTTTTCTGCATACTTTGTGGTTTAGTCTGGCTTCGTATATTATATAAAGATGACGTGATAAAACACTAACAAACTTTAAACTAGAACTTCCAATTATCTTCTGCTATGTATGATCTTTAGTACATGAAAAGGATCTCTGAGTTAACTATTCATTTTCTTTTTTGCATTGTAGGGAAGACGCAATGCATCAACCATTTTAGGATCAATGATAGCTGGTACCTGGTGGATTTGCCTGGATACGGGTATAGCTGAAAGCTATAAGTACTCACTTTTTCTGTGGTTCCTTTGTTCATTTTCTGATCTTTGATTTTGGAGATTGGAGTTGAAATTTTAGGAAATGTGATAATTGGTGAAGTTAAGGCATATTAGATCAAATGTTGTTATGATATGAGCTGGTGCTTTTTAGGGAATTAAAAAACTTTCATGCCTTCAAGGAGCAGCAAATCTTCTAGTTCTTGGATTCTTTTGGGTTAATCTATTTTAGTTATACTGTATCGCCTTGTATAAATAGCCTTATATTCATTAGATAGAAGTTTTTGTTAACTTTTGATTTTCCTTTAATTTTCAAACAAGGTATCAAAATTCCACAAGTTCTTTCATAACTTAAGATTTTATAAGTATTTTAACAGTTTGTTTTGTACTAGGACTTAGATATCCTTTAAAAAATAATTTCATTTGTCAAGATCAACATCTATCAACAAGAGTTTGATTCCACTGTATCTCCTGTTTCTCCCTATATTCAACTTTATTGTCATGACATTGTGCATTGTGTATGCTGAATAGGTATGCAGCTGCACCACAGGAACTTCGCATAGACTGGGAGAAGTTCACTAAAGACTATTTCCTGAATCGACCAACACTAGTTTCTGTTTTCCTTCTCATAGATGCTAGCATTCCTGCCAGAAAAATTGATCTCGAGTATGCTAGTTGGCTGGGTGTGAATCAGGTAATATCCTTTCCTGTAATTTTCAACTGGAATCAGGAACGATGTGATGATGTGAATAATAAAAATGACTGAAACTGGATCTGAAAACTATGCAATGATTTCAAACTGTTAATCCCATGTATATTGACTTAATTCAAATGCTTATGTTGATAGCCATCAACAGTAATGGTTTACGTTTTCCATCTGTCAACTCCCTTCTTTAGCTGTTTAGGGCAAGTTATGGGCACTGAATATATTGGCAACACCTATATATATAAGGCCTGAGTTCCTGAAGAAGTGTTCAATTACAGTTCTCGGTGAATGCTACTTTTTTGTTTCCTTCTCTAGATGATGAATGTGGTTGCTTGGACACTTGGTTTGATTCCATCAATTTAATTAGCAGCCAAATTTCAGTTTCTTATATGCATGTATTATGACTCGGTTTGATATTCTCTAGTTGGACATAACTATTTATTTGTACGAGGGATGAAACAACAAAGATGAACAAGATTGTATCAATGTTGCTATTCATTCTAAAGGGAAAGATGTATGAGAGTTTATATATTGTCTTTCAGATTCCCATGACATTGATCTTCACTAAATGTGACAAGCGGAAGAAGAAAAAGAACGGAGGGAAAAGACCAGAAGAAAATGTGAATGATTTTCAGGAGTTGATACGAGCCTTCTTCCAGACAGCACCGCCGTGGATTATGACTAGCAGTGTTACCAATCAGGGTCGTGATGAGATACTACTGCATATGGCTCAGTTACGGAACTATTGGCTCAAGCACTAAGAAGTACATGTCAAGCCTTCCTGTGCCAATTTGGTGTGTGATCCTTAATTAAACCTTGCTATAGGTTCCTGGTGGGAATAGAAATTCTCTCACTTCTAAGTTTACACAACATATTGAGATGGCTTTGAATTATTGCACGTGAAATCATGTTAAATTTCACAGCGGCGTGTGTTCTTGACAAAGAAAAGAGGAAAGTGCTTCATCCTGACGTACAAGATTGCTGCTTTCTACCATTATGAAGCTGTGAGGCAGCAGTAATGCCCTAAACTCATAAGCAGCTGGAAAAAGAGGATATCCAGAAGGGTGGAACTGGATATTGTACAATAGGCGCCTGCAAGTTGTACTCCTTTACAATTCGAATATATGGAATCTTCTTATTTTGTTTTTTTCGTTTTCTTTTTTGGTAACTCAGTAGGTTCAACATTAAGAAACGCAGAAACTTGATATGTTCATGTTGAGTGAAAATATGGTTTTTGATTGTTGTACTGTTTATAACATCATATAGTAGTAAGTAAATCTACTGAAAACCTTCACGTTTTTTAGTAATAGAAAAAGTTGGAATTCCTGAATTCTTGCAGTTGAATTGATTGCTGCTTAGGCCCAGAAAAGGAACATAAGCAATGCCATGAAGCTTCAAGGAACAATATGTTATTTTGCCTATTTCAGACACTTCCACGTGGTAGAAACCCCATCTCCTACAACTTCCTTCTCTCCTTTCTCATTGCGCTGGGCCTCAAGCTAGCCATCCCACCATCTCAGGCTCGGCATGATGGGGGCTTTAATGCGGGCTCTGTCATGGGATGCTTTTGTTTTTGTGGATGTGGTTTATTCTTCTTGCTTATCTGAATATTTTGTTACATCCCAGAAGAATTGTCTCTAAATGCGGTTATGGATAATTATGAGTATCCAAAACATATAACTCTGTAACAGGGTTCTCTTCGCCCAATTCTGCATACAGAGAAAAAAATGATGGTGTAATCAACATCTAGACGAGACTCACAATATTGGCAACTGATGCAGCAATAATGTAATTTTGTCCAATTGGTTAAAATATTGAGAGGTTCTTGATAAAGAAAGAAAAAAAAAAATGATGCAACCAGTAGACCCAATTCATCATAAATCTTACATGTCTGTATCCAATAATAATAAATTTACACATTCTAGCAACCACCAATGAAGGTGCAATTAATGCAGCTCAAATTGTTTATCTCCAACTAATTCATATTACAACATGAACATATTCGGATCCGGCTTGGGTGCGGTAAAAAGAAAAACAAGAGATCTGCTGTTAAAAAAATATTAACAATTTAGATTTAAGAACAATAAGTTTAAGACACATAATGCCGTGGAGGCAAACGTTCCAAAACACACCATAAGAAGAGCTTCAGAACCTTCTTGGACCCCAACAGATTAGCCGACCACCGGCACGCCATGCACCTGCGGGCACCATATTCCAGCACCTGCCTAACCTGTTGCTCTACTCATCCTGCAAAGAAGAAAACCATTTCCTTTCCTTTTTCCTTTCTTTACTTTTTTATTATTATTTTTCCTTTGAAGGGTTTGTTTTTGTTGAAGGGAAAGAGAGGCGGTGTTGATGTCTCTCCGTCACCGGAATTCAAAAAAGTCTTCTTAGTTGGTTGAGCCCACCAGTCATTTTCTTCATTCCGGGTATTCTCTATAAGTCTGTCCCGATTCCTCTAGAGGGAGGAGCACGGTTGGGTGGGGGAGAGAGAGAGAGAAAGAGGTGCTTGTTGGAAAAAAAAGAAGGTTTGATACCGGTTGCTGTTGGAGATGAGGGAAGGATTTTGGGGATTTTGAAATTCGGGGAAAAATGAAATGAGGAAAATCTAGGCGGTTGGTGGGGGGAGAGGGAAGATGGAGAGGGAGGGACAGATTTGATAATTTCAGTTTTTTGGAGATCATGAAATGGAGGGAAAATCTAGGGTTAAACACGTTTTCGTTAATTTTTTTTTGAAGGTCAGACAAGGCGGCCGCTGGGACTACCCCGTCTGCTGCGTAGAACTCTTCCTTTCCTGTTAGAGTTGTATTCGTGTTCACAATGAAATTGGGGCTATTTCCTTTGCTTGCATCACAGAAACCAAAAAATTGGGGCTTTGATTGTTTGATAGAAATCGTTGGAGACTTTCTAACACAGTTGGGGCTTTGAACTTCTTCATTGATTGTACGTCAACCTGATACATCAAAACATGTTGAGTCGAAAACAACCGCTCACACGTACACGTATTCTCTTAAGACAAAACCCAGATCTCAAACCCATACCAAAAGAACACCATCTGAAACATACTCTCTCAAGAGTACCACACTACAGTCTCCAAGGACATTTCACTCCAATAACGTATGTAACCAAAATGGAATGACCTTAGCAATGTGCCATGAATAGCAAAATGCCATCAAAAGCCAAGTGATAACAAACAATCTTAAAGCTGAAACTAAAAATATTAGGCAGCAGACATGAAATAAATCGCAATCAGGCAAAATTTCTCAACAACATCGAAAACCTATTCATAAACACAAAAGAGAGACTAGTTCAAAGAAATTTACCACTGATTATCAAAATTTAAGCAGAGATAACTCAAAGATAAATTAAAGTAACACTCATACAATGAATCAAAACTTGATTTGAGAATTCCGGAATATAATTTTTTTTTTCAAAAAAAAAAAAACAGAACAACATGCTCTTCCAAACTTCAAGGGGCTGCAGATGTTCCCTTGTTCCTTGGAGTTGCTTGGGTACCTAAACAAACACAGAAGATAACCAATCATTGAGCCACGACATATCAAGAAACTCAAGCATATCATATATAACCAAACAGCCAATTATAAATAGAGAAAATAATTTACCCTCTCTGAAGTTAGTCTTGAACCTGCGAGGCACGTGACGGAGGTACCTCATTCGGCCAGTTCCGGTAGTCTTTCTGCGAATGGCCTTCTCACTCCAGTTATCTGAAACAAAACCCAGAAAACAGCTCATATCAAGGTATAAATAATTCCACTAAAAATCACAAGAATTCAATGCTAAACTCAGGTGCTGTTTGGCAAGCACCGAGCAGTACTTCTATCCATCAACAAAGTATAGCACAAAATACCTTCAAAAAGCAACAATAGTCACTCTAAATAAATGCCAACCAAGCAAAGTTAAATGGCCAGATATAGTGCAAACAAAGGACAACAGCTTGAAACAACAATATAAAAAAAAATAAACAAAAAAAAGACAGGAAATAAAAAACGCACCAAAACAGATGAGCGAATCAAACAGCTTATAATCATCATAAAATCAGGAAAAGCATAAAAGTAACGAAACCCGCAAGATTCCATACACATTGTCCTTCACGTTTTCCAAGCAACCAAACAAAGCATGGAATGAAATTAACCAAGACAACAAAACTCAACTAAGCAAAATAAATGCCTTAATCTTAATCTACGTTTAATCCAGATTTTCCGCTCATTAATATTATTTTTCTTTACACTGGACATCAAAAATGAATTCGAAATCCCAGTTGCTTTTTCAAATTTCTGCACTTGCCAAGCAACCAAAAACAATCACTAATAACTAAAACTAATCCCTATACTAAAAAGAGAAAACAAAGTAAACCCAAGAATCAGATCACATCAAAGACCAGAAACACAATAAATATATACACATATCCGCGAAGAGTAAGATCGAATAATTTAGGTACAGAATTAACGAGAAAATAAGAGAAAAAAGAAAAAAAGGAAAAAGAAAATTACATTTTCGGACGCGGCTAGCGGGAAAGGCACAGGCGGAGCAGCGACTCTTCTGGAGGTGGAAGCTTCTGCGTCCGCATCGCACACAAAGCGTGTGGGTCTTGTTCCTCCTCTTCCCGAAGCTCCCTGTTCCTTTTCCCTGTTCAATTCAGTGCAAACCATTACATACATTCACACAGACACACATAAACAAACGCTTAGAGAGAGAGAGAATACCATTTCTTTGCTTGGAGAAAGAAACCCTAGCTTCGGGGGTTTTGATTATAAACTCTCTATATAGCGATGTGATATTATTAGGGATTAGGGTTCAGGTTTTTGGTTCTTGGGCTGTTAGATAAGCCCTAATTCATCCATTTTTGGACCCAAAGTTCCAAAACCAAAGTGGGCCGGCAGCCCCAATTAGGCCAGAAGTAGACAATGGGCTTTATATGGACCCAAAAATAAAATAAAAAGAACAAGGGGCTTAAATTTGAATGAAGAAAACACTTTCTTTGGGTTTTTTGAATTGCCATGAAAGTCATAGAAAGGCGAAATAACGACCCAAATGTGGTCGATTGTTTCTCTCTTTTGATGTGGATGGATGATGGTTAATATTACCAACATGCTAGAAAATATCAGCATTGTTAAATCATCTTTAGTTTTTGTTGATAATGTTAGCTACTTAATTTTGCTTTCATTAATCACTGAAACCCTCTTTCATTTTTTTTTTTTTTTAAAAAAAAATCTAGGGGTGCAATGGGCACATTAGTTAATCTAAACTCTTTTGCTTTGCACTTAAGTTAACCACTTGGAGAGAAGAATATTTTTTACTCCTACTCTCCAAAGTTCTTATTCAAAAAGGGAAGGAATGTCTCTTTTGACCTCACTAGCCGCTATCACAACATGATATCCCTGTGGAATTAAGGAAAAAACCTACACTTCCCCTCAACCTATCATTTAACTTGCAATGTCTCTCCTAACATTTCAATTTAACTATGTACCTATTGATTTATTATTGGAGTTTTAATGTCCCCTTCATGCAAGTGAAAATGACAACAATACTCTCCATAATATAAAAAATTATGAAAAAAAAACTAAAAAAAATAAATAAATAAAAAATAAAGAAAAAAAACTTCATGGGTTAGTTTTTTTTTTCCTAAAATTTTTGATGTTTGTTTGTTTGTTTGTTTTTAGGATTTTAATGGGCATTTTAGTCTTTTTTTAAGGCAAATTGGAGACATTGTAACCCCAATGTAAATCGGTAGGATGTATTAACTAAATTGAAAGATTTGAGAGACATTACAAATTGTGTGATAGATTGAGGGGGGTAAGTTTAGTTTCCAAAAAAAATAGAACTAAAAGGATTGACCAGCATACAAAAAAGGAAGAAAGTGTTGGTTGGATAAGTACACATACAGGAGCAACTAAAAAACTAAAGCAAAATTATGGACAAGATAAAGAATTTTGCTGCACTTTTCAACCAATTTTTTTATTTTTTATTTTTAAAAAAAGTAGAGAAAAACAACGGAGACAGAAGGTAGTTGCAATATGATATTTTTTGTTTCCACTCTTCCAACAGTACATATAGGAGTATATACTTCATTTACAACATCAAGAGCATACACATGAAGAATTCTAAGTTATACATGCGACGCCCTATTAAGTTAGTCTCACATTGGGAATATTAATTGCCCCCATGGAGTAACTTGATTATAAAGGAGTTCATGGGTGCTAATTCTCACATTAGCTTCATACTATGTGAGATTGAGCTTTATAAGCGATATATAATTGAAACCGAGCTGATTGTATATTGTGTTGATAAATGTATAATGCTTACTTTTGATACTTTCAATTATGTTAAAGATATGTTTGGATAAATTATGAATGGAGAAATGATGTTGAATGATGCATGAACATGAAAGCAAAAATATGATAGTTTTATAGCATAAACATGATCATGAACATAGATAAGAGATTAATGTATTGGGACAAATCTCCAGCATTACACTAAGGGACAAGTCTCTGGGGGCAAGCCCTCAATCCTGTTAACCTAATAATGTATGGAGGACAAATCCTCGAATGAGTGATGGAGCAAGCTCTCACTACCTAAGGACAAGTCCCTCATGCTACTGTATATGTATGTAATGCAAATGAGTTTCTAGAAGCCATCGAGGACAAGTCTCCGAGTGATGAAAAGAATTGAAGTAAAAGAATGAAATAAAAGAAAGCATGCATGACATATTTTATGTGTTGATGATATATGAGTATGTTTACAAGAGATTCCATGCTAAATGTATCGGTATACATATGTATTTGAATAGAACAGAACATATGTATACAGTTACAGCTGGTTTGTATATGACGTTTTCATACATTTTTGGCTTAGATATGCTTATATGTATATGGTCCGTTACTAAAGAGACTGGAAAGCATATATATTTGTACAGTTGAGGAATATAATGTGTAAAAAAGGCTATGTATTAGATTGGTTTATGTATGTGTTTTTTAGCATGAAATTTGGAGCGCATGCATACATTCACAGCTAAATAGTATGCTTCGAAGTGTTTTTATGACTACAATGTTTACTTTATCAACTACGACATGTTTTTATTAAAAGAGATTTTGAGAAACCAAAGGTAACTGTTATTGTAAACTCATGTAGAAAGTAAATTGTTGGCTTAATGTGAAAAATTAGTTTATTTTATACTCACTGAGCCTATGGGCTCATGTTTCTGCCTGGGAGAATGTGGCAACCCTACGATTGCTTAAATGATGTTGTGGATATAGGTATCGAGAGTTTGGATGACGATTTGGTAGCCACGTACTTGGGCTACTATAACTAAGGCTATGGATGCTAGATTTCTTTTGTGTTAGAATCATGTTTTAGTCTAACTTTTGTATTACATCAAGTTGTTATATTTATAACCAATGTTGATGTATTTGGCTTGTGTTGTATGTGACATTTTTGTATGTATGACACAATGTTAAAGCTTTAAATATAGAGAAGTACATGTCAGCTCTATATGTTACGTATTATTTATTTAGGGTTAATTGTTTCCGCTGCAATGTGTAAAATCTGATAAGACATGCTTATGTTACAAGTTATTGTAGGTATATTGTGACGACTTGGTTAAAAAAAAATATATGTAGTTTTGAATCAGGTCGCCACAATAATGCTCCGAGAAAAATTTAATAGTAATTAATTCAATCACATGTCACCCCATTCCCATTTGGACGAAATGGAAACACAAGGGGAAACATAGTACTCTCATCAGAGAGCATACAACAAAACACTTTTTACTTACCAAAAGTAAGATAGCCACTAATCATACCACAATAGATTAATACCAGAGTAGAACTAAAAACATCAAGTCATAACATAGATAATATCAAGTGTTTCGATCTAATACCAGTCATCAAGGGAAAAGGGAAATATTACACATCAAGTATAAAGATTCTAAAGCCTTAAACAAGTTCAACTAGACTAAAAGTTTAACTGATCAAGGTCATCATAAGTCAAATCACAATCTTGAATAACCTTGACAACAAGTTCATAGTCAATCTCAGGAATCTTACTCCAAAGACACTCCACCAAGTAAACCACATGTAAGAAATCTAAGAAGCAATCAAGTTTCCCCATTTTCTCGTCATCCAAAGATTTGACAAACCAGGGTCCAACTCTTCAAAAATAAGCCTAGCCAAGTCCTTCAGGGCTTTTGGGAAAGAGGGTTCCTTCACTTTCGGGTCCAATATCTCCAAACAAGCCGACTATAAAACAACTCATGTTTTACTAGTGGAAAGATACAAGTGTAAGTCTACGACTTAGTGAGTGTAATACACAAGAATAAAGTATTATTATGTAGTGAACTCAGTTGTTTAGAAAAATATTTGCATATTACAAGTTAAGATGAGATTCTTAGTTCAGTGATAGAATAACATTAATTATGATACAATATAAATATAGTATATGATAATAAGAGAAACATATCATAGTTCAACTCCATATGGTATATCCAAGCCCTTAACACATTCTTGGTAGGGTTGGCGATGTCTCGAGGGACCTGCAGTACAATACCAGTGCCCTGATGTTGCCACATACCTTCATCGTTAGTGGCCTGATTGGATTTAAACCCTGGGTGATCCACACTACTAACGATGCCGTAGTTGTGGCCCTATCCATACAAGGTGCCCCGGTCACCTATAAAACCATTGGATCCAACGTCAAATATAAAAGTAAATCTCTTTGACAAAAGGCCAACTCGTAAAATAATAAGCCTTTGGCCGTTATCGCATACACGGTGTACCATTTATACAATGCAATTATCCATTATCTTTTACATGAATGCATTTACAAAACTCATATATTTCATTGTTTCATTATTCATCAGTCATTTTCACAAAAGTAGAGTTCACATCATTCTAAGATGTATTTCATGGGAGTTGTAAGCACATTTGCTACATAAAATAATCATCTTATGAAGAAATTGAAATAATTAGCATCTGTGTGAGTTTTACTCACTTCTATCATGCATTTCTTGGGACAATCACCCTGGTACTCTCCACTGTCAAAATCTATGAAAGGATCTAATATTAGTTTTTGATCTAGACGAAAATATCATTAATCCTATAGTAGGGGCAAAATGGTCATTCTTTTTGACCATTGAACGTTAGGTTATCATGTGAATCTTTCGACCTTCATCATTTGGTAACCTTATCAAACGTTCGGTAATCAAGCATAATCTCATTTTCTAAAAAAAGATCAAAGCTTTATCTTATTTAACACGATTTAAGCCTCTCTTATCAAGCTTAACATAGTCCTAATATATAATAATACTTTCATGCACAACAAAATATGTCCATTAATGTTAAGTGCCTAATCCATTATTAATATTATCTTAAAAACTTACAACAACCCTATAATATTAAACCTAAAACCTAGATCTACAAGCTAGGGTTGTCCAAACCACAAAAATGAAACTAACATAAGTTAATTAGTAATATAACATGCTAACAAAATCAAACAAAATGAGTTTAAGCTAAGGAAGATACCTTTTCTTGAAGATAAAACCTTAAGAGAGCTCTTTCTCTCTTCAAATCCACACTTTCTATCACTCTAGGGCTCTCTCAGCTCAAAATGGCAAAAATGGAGGCCAACGGGCAGAGGGTTCCTATTTATAAGCTCCCATGTGCGTCCAAAGGGATGAGGTGTCTTAAAAAAAAAAAAAACCTTTAGATAGACATTGAACATCCAGGATGCAACTTCGAACATTCGCCATTGAGCGTTTGAGATCCAACTTCGAATGTTTAGGCAACATAGGAATTTCTTAAAATTCCAAAATTCTAACGCTGGGAATTAATCCCAAACTCATTTATACCGTATACTTAATCCGGATTAAAGGTTGGGGTATTACATTTTGATGTTCTCCCATGTCACAAACTCTTCGCTCTCTCGAAATAGCTAATACCACATTTGTACTTTCCCTTTAGATGGTAGGCCACCAAGGGAAGTTTCTCCTGCACCTCAGTTTGTTGGTATTCAAAAAATTGTTCAACTCTGTAAATCCAACTTGTCGGATCATTCTTGACGTTATGCCTTAGAAATTCCAATTTAGCTAATTTTGGAAAGGCCGAATTGTGTTAAGTTTTATAGATTGGCTCATTTAGTATCCAAAATTCTAATTTATGTTTTGGGGATAAAGGGGTAGCTCGTACTTAGGTTTGCAATTGAAGAAGATGAAGATGCTACTGAAAAAGACAAGTATAGAGTTGGGTGACAAGACAGGGAGAAGCAAAGTTTGGATAGTGTTGTACAATTATCCACCTAAATAAATAGGCGAATAAATGCACGTTTTACTCGCAAGTGCACAAGATCAAAACGATAGTATAGAGAGCAAATACGAGATCATTTCCACGAGGATTAGTAAATTGTGTTTAAAGAGAATTTCCTAAAATAAATGTCTTGAATCAAGTAAAATATGATTGCAATGGAATAAAGTAAACAACGTAATTGAAAACAATAAATAAAAGGGTAGGGCTCCGATATTCACCGCTAATCATACTCTTTTGAGGAAACGATAAGCACAATGCTACAACTCATATTGTGATGATTAATGTTTGTCAGCCTCAAGGGCATGACATCTACTCCTAAAGTTATTGATTTCCCTAAACAACAAGTTAGACATGACATCTACTCTAACTCTTCTCTTTCTCAAAGGATTTATCATGGCATCTACTAAGTTGTTCTTTGAGAAAGCATAAATCTATGGAAATCGACAAACACATTCAGGTTGGAACATGGCATCTATTCCAATTGTCTTCATGTTGATTATTGTACGAACCTGTGATGAGGTTTTTTCGTTACTCTAATATGCCTAAGACTCGACCATCCAAATTGACATATATAACAAATCCATACCACATGCATATGATGATCAAGCATAAATATGCAAGGAATTCAATCAAACCGAAATAATCAATTAAGAATCACAAATAGTTGTAGCAAGGCAAATCAAAACCTTAAAGAGACATAATTAGGGCTTCAATCGAGTCCTAACTAAAGTATTAAAAATAACTAAGTTCAGACTAAACTATATACATACAGAAAATAAAGAAAGTAAGAAAGAAAAACCAAAATCGCTCTTGATCTAGCCTCCGATTCCTCTCCCAAAGCTTGTGTGTTTGTTTTGGAGGACTTAGAGAAGTATTTATAGAATTTAGGAACAACCTTAATTAATTTTGTGCACCCTAGAAAGTCCAAGATTGAGTTGGGATCGGATTACCATATTTTCATATCAGTTCTGCCAACTTTAAAATTTTTCAGTGCACGATGGAGATCGAGTGCCAGAAAATGGGGATCGATTACAGCTGGCACTCGATTTCCATTTTGGGCACTCGAGCGCACCTTAAATGCAAAAAAATTTGGCTTAATGATTTGTTCCTCTCTGAGTCATCTTTCCAACACACTTGACCTTGCCTTAATTCAAGTTTTGAGCTAAAATTTATGGCCAAAATAGTGCACAAAGGTCAAATGCTCAACAGCTTTGTATAGTTCATGTGTTTAAAGCCCGAGTTGATGAAATTGACTTCTTTTCTTCCAAAACCTACAAAATAAGGAAAAATACAAAAACAACACAAACATCATATTATAATGAAACTAAGAGATTAACATATGTGAATTAAGGGGCTCGAATGTGTAACATTCAACACTTATTACACCCCCAAAGTTACATATTCTAGTCCCTTAGCAGTAGAAAACTAAAAATAAATGATAACTACTCTACCTCATCTGTTGTGGGAAACACGATTGCATTTAACATATGCAACAAGCCTTTTAAACCTCTAGGCATCCCTAGTAGGACGAGTGAAGTCTCGTGAGGGTTAAACAGGAATGATACCCACAAACATTATACACAATTCATGTTATCTCCAAGACTAAAGTATTACAAACAACCATGATTCTCATTCATTAGCAAGCTTAAAAGGATAAACTCCATCTTCAAAATGAATTGGAATTTCAAAGTCTAACCACTCACAAATGACAAGCTGAGATTTCACAAGTTCAATTCAGTGTAAAATGAACTAATACATAATCATGAGGTTTCAAATTAATTCTGATGTGCAATGACTCAATATCTCAAAGTTAACTGGGGTCCCCATCAGATTGAATAACCATGTCATTTTTTTTTTGGTCAGGCTATGCAATGCTTAGTTCCCTTAAGCTTTCTAATTGACCCTTTTAGCGAGTGTTAACTCGAGTAAAAAAGGCTACAGAACTAAACTAGCCATAACTTCAACCAATCCAAAATTCTCACCTTTTGACATGAACATTCATTTGCTTGGTAAGGCAAGAAGTCCAGTTATTCAGTGAAAGCTTCGAAAATGGTCTCTTCTTTAACCAATCAAAAAATCTCACCTTTTGACATGAACATTTCATTGTTTGGTGAGGCAAGAAATCCAGTTACTCAGTGAAAGCTTCGAAAATGTCTATATATATATTTATATATATATATATGCCAAGGTATCCATCAACAAGTCACCCAGCTTCACCCAAAACATTAAAAGCATACACAATCAGGTTCACATGTTATACCTCACAAACTATGTGTTAATGTGCTCGTGGCAATTCGAATTGAAACAATGTGAATGCTCAGATGCCAAAGGTAAGGCAACAAGACCTAGAATCCTAATCATATGATCATGTGTTCAACATCTTAAGCTCGCCAATAAAATTCAAATCACAGTTCCAGATCAACCAAATTCATAAGAATAACAAAGAATATGCAATTTTTTTCAAAAAAAAAAAAAAAAAATGGACAGAGTGTGTGTGTGTGTCTCCCATACCCCAAAACTTGAGTTATACATTGTCTTCAATGTGTAGAGAAAAATGGAAAGATCATACCAGGGAGATGAGAAAACTGGTTGGACTAGGTATAACTCGTAGCATACCCCCAAACTTGAATGTAAGCACACTTGTTTTGAAAACAAAACAAAGGAAAACTACAAACATGAAAACAAAATAGAAACTAAAAAAATAATCAGAAAATAAAACAAAAATTAAAAGCAAATAGAAAATTTTAAAGGATATGGCTTTTTAGTGCATGAAGTGGCCTCAATACCACTGATTTCTCCTTGGGTTACCTCTTAAGTAGTGCTAAGTTTATTGTCTTCAGCTAGACTGTGTGACTCTCAAGTAATGTGCTGGATAGATTGGAGGGCCACATCCTCATTTCTAAGATGAACACTCATCTCCATGTAAGGCTTCACCCGGTGTCCATGCACCCTGAAAGTCTGATTTTTCTCTTTGCAATAAGCCTCTATAGCTCTATAAGGATAAATTTTGGTGACATCATAAGGACCATACCACCGAGGCTTGAGCTTATTAGGAAAGAGTCTTAATTCTGAATTGTATATCAACACCTTCTGTCCCACATAAAATTCTTTCTTGACAAGCTGCTTATCAGGATATTTCTTGGTTCTTTCCTCGTCATTTTCATATCCACCATACTGCAACTCCAAATTTGGTGCCCTACCAATAGAAGGATCAAGCGTGGTGTTAGAAGGCACAAGAGTTTCAAAGGGAAGTGTGTACCTTCTTAGATGAAGTGTAGAAGCCTCAAAGGAGTGCGTGGCATCAATGATGTCGATAACACGTTCATGATTCGGCTCATATTCTTGCTTTGTGAGGTTATGAGTCATGGCAATCTCCAAAGGGTCAATGCTGTGTACTTGCAAAATTTCTTTAGCAGCACTTTGTACCACGCCAATATTGAAACATTCATAAGTCTCTTGTGATAACTTCATTGCATCAAACACTTTAAACTCGACCTTTTCCCCATTTACTTCTATGCTTATAATACCCTTTTTAACACATATGTTAGTATCAACAATACTCATAAAGGATCTTCCTAAAATAATGGGTAATGATGATGGCATGGGTGATTCTTCCATATCCAGGACAACAAAATTAACAAGCACAATAAATTTATCTACCTTGACAAAGATATTTTTTTGGGCTTCATTAACCTTTGACGGAAGGGTAGCAATGTCACATACTCCCTCTCAATTACCTTTATAGAGGTTGTGGCTTTTGTTGGAGGTGCTTCCACTTCCTTTTCTATTCCCACCTTGTTATCAATGACCTTACCATTCCTAAGAGATGTCACGGCATTGACCTGCTCATGTCCTCTTGGGTTTGGTATTGTTTGGGATGGAAATTCGCCTCTTTTCCTTTCATTCATCTCTTTGGCCATCTGCCCCACTTGTATTTCCAATCTTTGAATGGCCTGGATGGTGGGTTCTTCCAGTTTTTGAATAGACAAACTAGTCTAAGCGTTAGTCTGTTGCTGTGCGGCTATGAGCTGGAGTATGGCCCATTCAAGATCATTCTTTTTCTGCTCTGGATTGGGTTGCATCACTTGTAGTGGAGCCTGATAATTATTCTTTTGCTGAAAATTTTGTTGCTGCCCTTGTGGATTCTGCACA
>FXXK01002550.1:7500-14929 GCA_900184695.1 Betula pendula | reverse complement strand
CTAGTCTAAGCGTTAGTCTGTTGCTGTGCGGCTATGAGCTGGAGTATGGCCCATTCAAGATCATTCGTTTTTCTGCTCTGGATTGGGTTGCATCACTTGTAGTGGAGCCTGATAATTATTCTTTTGCTGAAAATTTTGTTGCTGCCCTTGTGGATTCTGCACATTCTGATTATTACTCCATGAGAAATTGGGGTGGTTTTGCCACCCTGCATTCAAGGTGTTGGAGTATGGATTGTTCTTTAAAGGAAATCTGTCTTGTCCCACATAGTTGGCATGTTTTTGCTTTGCAAATAGAGACATAGGACAAGTCTCAGTGGTATGGTTAGAAGGAGAACATATAGCACATACCTCGACTTATTGTATTTGTTGAATTGGAGAGATGTTGTGTGATGTCATTGCTTTCACAATCAGGTCTAGTTTCTTCTCCATTGTCGCCATTTGAGATTGGACTCCATTGTTGGTGCTTATCTCATAAACACCCTTACCTTTTGATGAGAATTGCTGAGAATTCTCACTTAAAGTTTCAAAGAGCTCAATGGCTTCCTCACTACTCTTTTCCATCAGCACACCACCACAGGGTGAATCAACAAGACTTTTGTTATTATCATTTAGACCTTTATAGAAAGCTTGTACTTGGTCGTCTTGAGACAAATTGTGGTGTGGACATTTGAGAAGTAGCTCATTGAAATGCTCCCAAGCTTCGAAGAAAAGATCTCCATCCTTTTGTTGAAAAATCTAAATTTCTCTTTTAAGTTGCCTAGTCTTTTGAGCTAGAAAGAATTTCTTCAAAAATTTTGTAGCCAACTCCTCCCAATTGTCAATAGAACCTGTAGCCAAAGAGTTTAACCACAACTTAGCATTATCTTTTAATGAAAAAGGGAAGAGGATACCTGATATGCTCTAGAGTTAAGCCATGAATGTTTTGCGTCTTGCAAAGATCAAAGAAATCTCTTATGTACAAATATGAGTCCTCGGAGGGTGTGCCTTTAAAATGTGATAGCATGTTGAGTAAATAAGGAGATAAATTGAAGCTGCCATGTGCATTTGGCTGGTAGGCAATGCATGATGGTTGATTGAGGTTTTGTGGAATGAAAGAACTTTTCATCGGCTTTCGCTTGGGTTGATTCTCTATGTGTGCTTCTGCAATATTTTCCTCAACTTCGAATTCCTCTTCTTCTTTGGAGTCTTCTTTTGGCCTTCAAGGTTGTCGAATGGTACGTTCAATCTCTGGATTGTATGGAATAACAACTAAATTATGAGATTGACGTCCTTGCATGGGCAAAAATCAAATTCTGCAGTGGACAGCAGCTTCAGTGTTGCTATCGGGAAGAGGGCGCTCGAGCTTAAGGAGGGGTGCTTGATCGCAAATGTGGATCAATCCCCTGTTTGTGGCCCTCGGTCCCCCTGTAGTAGAACATAAATGAATTCTGCAAAAACTTCAGAAAAACAGATTAGAATTTTTTTTTTTTTTTTTTTTTTTTCGAGAAGCAAAAAACGAAATGGCTTAAAATAAAAGGAAAAACTTTTAAAAACACAATTTAACGCAATCCCCGGCAACGGCCCTAAAAACTTGTTGTAACAATTTATCCACCTAAATAAATAGGCGAATTAAATGCACGTTTTACTCGTAAGGTACAAGATCAAAAGATAGTATACAGAGCAAGTACGAGATTATTCCACGAGGATTAGTAAATTGTGTTTAAAGATCGAATTCCTAAAATAAATGTTTTTGGAATCAAGTAAAATATGATTGCAATGATAAAGTAAACAACGTAATGAAACAATAAATAAAAGGTAGGCTCCAATATCCACCACTAATCATACTCCTTTTGAGGAAACGATAAGCACAATCTATAACCCATATTGTGATGCTCAATGTTTGTTAGCCACAAGGGCATGACATCTACTCCTAAAGCTATTGATTTCCCTAAACAACAAGTTAGGCATGACATTACTCTAACTCTTCTCTTTCTGAAAGGATTTTGCATGGCATCTACTAAGTTTGTTCTTGAGAAAACATAAATCTATGAAATCGACAAACACACTTCAGGTTGGAACATGGCATCTATCCAATTGTTTTCATGTTGATTATTCTAAGAACCTGTGAGGGTTCTTTCGTTACTCTAATATGCCAGGATTCGGCATCCAAATTGACATATATAACAATTCATACCACATGCATATCATGATCAAGCATAAACATGCAAGGAATCAATAAACCGGAATAATCAATTAAGAATCACAAATAGTCGTAAGCAAGGCAAATTAAAACCTTAAAGAGACATGATTAGGGTTCAATCGAGCCCTAACTAAGTATTAAAAATAACTAAATCGGACTAAATATATACATATACAAAAAATAAAGAAAGGAGAAAGAAACCAAAACCGCTCTCTATCTAGCCTTCGATTCCTCTCCAAAGCTTGTGTGTTTGTTTTGGAAGATTAGGGAAGTATTTATAGAGTTTAGGAACACCCTAATCAATTTGTGCACCCTAGGAAGTCCAAGATCGAGTTTGGGGTCAGTATTACCATCTTTCCATATCAATTTTGCGACTTCATAATTTTTCAGTGCACGATGGGGATCGAATGTCCAGAAATGGGGATCGAGCGCCAAAAAGTGGGATCGATTACAGCTGGCGCTCGATTCCATTTTGGCGCACAAGCACACCTTAAATGCAAAATTTTGCTAAATGATTTGTTCCCTCTCTGAGTCCTCTTTCCAACGCACTTAATCTTGCTTAATTCGAGTTTTGAGCTAAAAGTTATGGCCAAAATAATTCACAAAGGTTAAATGCTCAACAGCTTTTGCACATTTCATGTGTTTTAAGCCCGAGTTGATGGAATTGCTCCTTTTCTTCCAAAAACTACAAAATAAGGGAAAACACAAAAATAATACAAAACATCATATTATAATGAAACTAAGGGCGAGCCACATGGCCCCTTGGGGCCTGGGCACCCCCAAAATTTTTTAATTTTTCTGAATTTTTTTTAATTTTTTTAAATAAATCCTTAAAAATTTCATTTTGACTCCTCAAATGTTTTTTTTTTTTTTTTTTCAATTTTGACTCACAATTTTTTATAATATAACCCTTAAAAATTTAATTTTGACCCCTCAAAATGTTTTTTTTTTTCAATTTTACCTCCAAAGTTTTTAATTTTTTTAAAATATACTCTTAAAATTTAATTTTGATCCCCAATTTATTTTTTTTTTTGCCCCCCCAAACCTAAAAAGGCTAGCTACGCCCCTGAAACTAAGAGATTAACATATGTGAATTAAGGAGCTTGAATGTGTAACATTCAGCACTTATCAGATAGCTTTATGCAAAGGCCATCAGTCAGACCAGAGGAGTTCGGATGGCTGAGGAAACAGACCTTCTCGGGTTCATTGGTGTCTTGACGGACATAATACATGTCCGGATGGATGGGGTTCAAGAAACATCTTATTTGCAGGTTGTCCGGACGACATTGCGGAAATCGCAGATCTTGAAGAGGAATGTTTGGACGGACATCCACTTGTTCGAATAGGCTAGGTGTTTAGGGTTATGAAACCTAGTTGCATCCGGACACTCACTTATCTTGTCTGGACTCTGTCGCTGCATATCAACAGTTGTTTATTTAAAGACTGCTTTCTTTCCTAGGAGAGTTTGTAAGAGATCATGTTCTAAGGGCTTGGTGTGATACTACCAAGAATCACTGGAAGAAGGTACTCCAAGAGATCATCGTGTGGGTCGATTGGAGGGTTGAAGAAGCCAACACAGTGTGGCGAGCCTACTCAAAGCAACACACACACACATACACACTATATATAATATATATATTATTTGAACCAGGTCGTTACAATAATATACATAACATTCATCATAAACTTATAAATGAGCATATCATATCAAAGTTTAAAAATATTGGTAGCGGAAACTAGGGGTGGCAAAATAGGTTGGCGTGTTGGGTTTGGGTCGATCCGCTTGACCTATCAACCCGTTAAGGGTAAACCCAAACACGACCTACAATTTTAACGGGTTAACACGATACGACCTGTCAACCCGTTTAGTTGATGGGTCATGCCATGCCATGCCGACCTGACATGTCTGACACGATTAATTATTCGGGTTGGGTAAACCCGACCTAACCCACTCGGATTAAGTTTGAATTTAAAAAAATTTTGTTAGGTTTTTAGTGTTGACAAATTCAATGTCAAAACATATTTGGTTGTAAGTTTTAATCTAGGGTTAAGTCGGTGAAAAGTTGATTGAAGACATGTTTTTCAAGATAGTATATTCTGTCAACATTGATCTAGTCGGACTAAACTAATCATAAATTTTTATTCCGAACTCCTATTGAAGAAAAATTGATGGCATTGGAAAGTGGACTCAAAATCCTACAAGTTAGTATTTCATGAACATTTCCCAATTCCAACGTTTAGGGGGTCAAAACGTTCTGTGAAGAGAAAAGGAAAAATCTGGGCAGAATTGTAATTTTTGGGTAATCGACTTTATAAGTTTAGGGTTACCTTTTCAAGTCTATTTAAGGGCCTTTTGGAGCACGAATTTTGTAAGTATTGGAGGCAATATTTCTAGGGGTTTAGAAGCTATTTTATTTGTGGTAAGAGAGATTTAGGCTTGTTTAGAGTAATCATTGCTCTTCTCTTAGAGTTTATTGGGTATCACTCAATCTTTGTTTGCAACACTTAAAGCTTATTAGAGTTTCGGTAAAGGAGATCACTAGAAGAATTTTTCAAAGGTTCTAGAAGAACTACTTTGGTAGCGGGCAAGTGGGTCACTTGTCTAGTACAAGAGTGTGTCTCTCACATAAGTTTTGTAAGTATGAACACATTGTAATTTCTCATTCTTTTAGTGTATTGATTTCCTGGGTTTGGCTACCCCGGAGTAGTTTTATTTTTAAAGAGTTCTTCAAAAGGTTTCCACTTCGTAACCAAAATATTTGTGTTGTGCACTTTATGGCTTTCATAATATTTTGTTTGGTTGCTTATCTTTTAAATTTCGCGTTGATTTAATATACACCTATTCAACCCCCCTTCTAGGTGTTATTTGGAGTCTGTTTATTATTTTCAAATTCAATGCATCTTTTTTTTTTGTCAAAAGTTTATCAAGTAATGCAATTTCGAAAGGGGATCAAAGAGTCAAAAGTCCCTGGCATATGGCCCAATCACCTAATTAAATGATTCCTAGCTATCATCTATACATCTCGCATATCATGAGATAAGAATAAATCAGAGGCATAGTATCAACAAAACAACAATCCTAGCTATCATCTCATTTATATTCCTAATTATCATTGCAGATCATATTCCCTAGCTAGTTATTTACACATCATTGCAGTTTATATTCTTAGCTATCATCAATACAATTCATAGTGAAGTAGGGCTATAAAGTTATAAACTACCAAAACAAGAGTCCGACAAAAACTACTTCAAAAAATTGTCTTCCAGGAAAAGTCAGCAATGAATATTAACAGAATTAGCTCCAGATGAATTTGGAATGTCACTGGAATTGAGATCCGTTGCCAGAAGTTCTTCTTCTAGCTCATCCAACGTCATTTGTTTGTGTTCTACATCAAAAGTTAAGAGGAATTAGCGTTATTATAGGAGTTAGATACCTTGTCTAGAGAGATGGAATTCCAGAGACCAGCCTCTAGGACATTGAATTCAGTTGTAAGTTCTTTTTAAGGAGCTGGCCTTCCTACAAAAATTGAGTGGCAATAAAAACAAACAATAAAGGGAATGCTTACTTTTGCAATGAGAATCACATTGTAATTTCAAACACATATGCGGTAATAAACACAAACAAGAAAGGGAATGCTTACTTTTGCAAAGCTTCTTTTTTTTTTTTAATCAAAGCCTCTGGAGCACAATCTCATGATAGCAAAAAAATCTGGATAAACGTTATGAAGATGAAGATGCTATTGTGAAGCCCATATACGTTCATAAAAAAAAAAAAATTATGAAGCTCATATAATCTATAATCACTATCACGATATCCTGCTAGTCTGCTAGATATAAATCTAACAATTACAAACTTATAGAGGATAATTAAGAATTGATAGGAAGATAGAACAAATGGCTCACTTGAAAGTTCTTGCTGATGTTTTTGGCAAGGAACCAATGAGATTGTTAAAAGAAAGATCCCTGCATATTCATCTTTAAATGTGAATATCTAAGTTTCTAAAAATTGCTTTGTTTATAAATTCATACAAAATACTAATTCCTTTTTATTAGTAGCAAAAGAGAGATATATTCGGAGAGAGAGGGAGAATACCAGTATGATGTTGAGACAACGGTGAGACCGAGAGAGAGGGAGATACCGCTGGAGAAAATGATCGTGAGAGAGAGGGAGATACCGCCGGAATGATCGTGAGAGAGAGAGAGAGAGAGGAAGATCGAGAGAGAGCTGAGTGAGACTGTGAGAGCCGAGAGCGGCTACGCTTTGTAACAGGAGGAGCGTTTAGGTTTAGGTTAGTTTCTACTTTCTTTTACGTTTAATAAAAAATAAATGGTGACCTGTTTATGAACCGAACCCAATTAATATAAACTCAAACCCTATATCTTTGTGTTGTGTTTGTGTTAAGTTCGTGGGTCGTATAAAAAATTACCACTCCTAACGGAAACTACAATAAAAATAACAGTGAGAATGATATACATCTATATTTAAAAGCTTAAAACACGAGTTCTATACATCAAAAGAATGGCTAAACAAAGTGTCACACATGACACAAGCCAAATCCATCAACATGTTTATATATATAACAAATTGATGTAACAAAAGCCAGACTAACTGTAAATCTATACAAAAAGGACATTCAGTGTACATCGCCATCAATCATAATATTCCAGATACGCAATTACCATATAGCAAATATATCGCAACGAAAAATAAACTATTCCCTAATCAAGATCGAACTTTAAGAACTCATGCAAATAACAATGCTATTTAATAAAACAAGCAAGAACAAAATTTCTTACTTGAACACTAGGGCCACTCCTTGGCTATATGCGCAGCAGATCCTTGCTCCTTGCTTTCAGAAACTTGACCTTTAGATCTTCTCACGAATGACTATAAATAACTAAGAGTGTGTGTTCAACTTGCTCTTCAAAATTTGTTCTATGAGTTTGCCTCAATAAGAACGTCAATTCTTAGTAAATACTAATAGAACTGTGTTAGTGTGTTTTCCGAAAGCCATAGGCACTTCTATTTATATCCTTGAAAACGATAAGAGGCTTTTAAAATAAGCCATGTGGGACTACCACTAGAGGGGTGGACAACTAGGGTTAGAAAATTCTAGCCTCCACTGTAACACTTCAATCCCATATTGGGAAGATGAGGAATAGCTCACATAGAATGGTTTATAAAGAAAGTCATGAGTACTAAGTCCCACATTACCTAGTTACTAGGTAAAACTGCGCTTTATAAGTGAT
>FXXK01002549.1:19370-31870 GCA_900184695.1 Betula pendula | reverse complement strand
AGCGGCGACATCAAAATGTCGTCGCTGATAATAGGTTATTAGCGGCAGCTAATATGAGTCGTCGCTAATAAATTTATTTCAGCCATATGATTACGGCGCCTTTTTGTTTGACGCTGAGGCTGAAATTAAAGCGGGAGGCTTAAATTTTCACATAGCCCTTTTCACTTGTCATTTCTCCTTCTCTTTCTCTCACGCCTCTTTTCTCTCTTTCTCTCATGCCTCATCTCTCTCTTAAATTCCTCTCTCTCTCATCCCTTCCTTTCTCCTTTTACGATTCGGACGAGAGAGAGATATACAGAGAGAGCGAGAGAGAGAACCGGAGGTAGAGAGTTTGGGTCTTGGGTGCTTGATGGCCGTGGCTACTCTGGCCACTGTGCGACAGAGGAGGAAGAGACTTTGCGGTAGAGAAAGAGACACCGATTGCGGAGGAGGCAGAAAATCAAGCAAGGTAAGAATTTGATGTATGATTTTACTAGTTTTGATTGATTGGGTGTTTTTGGGGAGCTGGGTTGTTGACTACCTTGGGTGTTTTTGGCTAATTCATTGGGGGTCTTGATCTACTTGGTTGTGAGTTGGAGCATCGATCTTGGGTGTGTTTCTATGGTGTGTGTTTGGTGTGTGAAGGACCGAGTATGACAGAGGAGTGAATACCTTCTCTCCAGAAGGGCGGTTGTTTAAGCTTGAGTATGCCATTGAGGCCATCAAGGTAATCCACTCTTCTTTTCTCTCACTTTCTGTTTGTTGCCTTGGAATAAATTTTTATTTTTATTTTATTTTATTTTTTTCTCTCTGGCTGATTAATAAAAAAGAATGGTTCTGATTATGAATGTAATATGGGTGTTCATCGATTGACAGCTGGGTTCAACTACAATTGGATTGAAGACTAAAGAAGGAGTTGTGCTCGCAGTTGAGTGGTTAGACTTGATCCTTTTGTGATCTCCCATGTATTTGTTCTTATGTTTACATTTATAGTTGTAATCAGTTCATTTTAATTGTCCTTAACAGTATTTTATTTTTTTAATTGTTTCTGATGGAAGAATTGCTGTGAAACTCAAATTCTTTTAGGCGGATGTTAAAAGTGGTATGATGGTTTAGAAAGACTGTAAAGTCATTGTATTCGCTCAATGTTAAAGAAGCCCTCTCCTAACTTTTAGACTGTTAAAGAAATTTCCTTTTTAGAAACTCACATTCTTTTAGGCGGATGTTAAAAGTGGTATGATGGTTTAGAAAGTCTGTAAAGTCATTGTATTCTCTCAATGTTAAAGAAGCCCTCTCCTAACTTTTAGAATGTTAAAGAAATTTCCTTTTTAGATGAAGTTGCAAATCTTCTGATCTAGACAAGTATTAGTGGTGCTACCGTTAGATGTATGCTTATGTACACAAAGCACACTACTAAAGGGATACAGGTCATAAGATAAAAGGTGGTATAGCTTCTCTGCGTGTGTATAGATTACAAATGTTTAGTAGGTCTTGATTGGTTTATATTTGATAAAATTCTAGTAGAAGCAAAAACAGATTGATGATTTTAACTAGTCACTTGTCCTTATGAGTTGAGATGCCAGTTTACAGTTCAATTTCCATGTAGGTGAAGTTGCTTAATGAACCTATCTTGATTTAGGAGTTTGTCTTTCCATTTGGTTCCATCTTTTACAAAGCATTTTTGAATAAACACAAGCAAGGGGATCAAGATTGATGGGTTGTGCTCAATTTAGAAATTGATTATATTTAGAGGAATGCATTGCAGAGTGACCTTTTAGGTTTTTTTGGCATTGAACTTTAGTGGTAGATGTTGATCACCATTAGTTTTTTATGAGAACTACTAGACTATGAATAAGTGTGTGTGTGTGTGTGCTTACTTTCCCCTATTGGAACCTAAGACCTATCAAAAGACAACCCTCTATTACTATTGGGCCAAAGCTTTTTTTTTTTATTTAAATTATTAACCATAACTTTATATGCATTTTGTGAAAGCATATATTTTTTTAGATAAGTGTTATGATAATGTCCCGTCCTATTTGTTTTATTTGGGTACGACGAGGAATACATCTGTGTGTATTCATTACCAGAGAAAAACATTGTATTCAATAAATGGTGAAACTAATAGGTATACTAAAGTATATATGTTAATCCTAATTAAGGAACTCACAAATTTAATGTGACAGCAAGGATTTATGGATTGACATTAGTATAAATAAAACTTGCAATCAGATTTAAATAGGATATTCTTTTCAAAATTCTATTCTAACCTAACCTCTTGTTGATTTAAAAACTAAGAGTGGTACCATCTGAATTTTGATCTTGATGTAGATTAACCACACTTGCTAATGTTAGAAATATAGAGGGTTGTCACTTGGTCAAGACCTTATCTGTTTATATTTCTGTTTTAGGAACCCAGCAGTGTGGAGAAAATTATGGAAATTGATGACCATATTGGATGTGCCATGAGAGGATTGATTGCCGATGCTCAAACACTTGTTGAGCATGCACGGGTGGAAACTCAGGTACAGTTTTTGTTAATGGTGTGCTAGTGGGAGGCAATAGCTCTATGCCAATAGATTTATATTCTTTTTTTTTTTGGTTTCAGAACCATAGGTTCTCCTATGGTGAGCCAATGACTGGAGTCTACGACTCAAGCTCTTTGTGATCTGGCCCTACGATTTGGTGACGGTGATGAACAATCCATGGTAATAAGCACTTAACTTTGCATGATTTATGGTAATAACTGATTCACTTGTTTATGATGTTATTGTGAAATATATGATAGCAATGAAAAGAAAAAAAAAATCATAAAAAAAAGTTAAAAGAAAAAAAAAAAGCCAGCAGTTAGGCATTTAACAATGCAACTGATAATTATACCGAGTATTTCTATATATAGCCCTTTTGTTTTTTCTTTTATTTGCTTGCTTTCAGCTCAAGATATACATGGCTTCATCTTGAACCTGATCTGTCCACATGTATATCCCAAATTGCAATGGCGTGAGTCATGCTTCCACTTGCTTTAAGTTTCCTTTTTTCCTGTCTCTAGCTTACTTCAATGTGAATATGACATATATAGATGTGAGCATTTTGATGAGTAATTATGGTTGAAAATTAATAGAAAAGCTAAAGAATAAGAAATAGCAACAAACCGAAGTAGTCATGGAGTTGAATCCAATATTTTAAGTTAAAGCAGTGGTGTAATCTGACCAAGAAGTAGTCATGGAGTTGAATCCAATATCATTGAACATACCAACTTTGATACTTTTGCATTGGAGATTATGGTAATTGTAGATGCTAAATTTTAGAACATTGTAATTTTTGAGTTTCCTAGATGTTTCGTCACTAGATGATGTGCCTCTTTTGACTCTTTAGGTACCTCTTTTATTTTTAGGTTGCAATTGTTTTTTAGCATGTGCTCATTCATTTATATGATTAGCATTTACTCGAAACATGCAGATTTGTAGTCTCTATTGGCCCTTTTGTTCCTTTGTAAATGTGGAAAAAGGTGGAAAAAGCCACCGTGTGATTGTCTAGGTTTTGATGTTTTTAGCATAAATAATAATGATAACAAGCTATAGAAGTATTTTTTGTGAATGTTTGGTATCGATATAATCATCTTTTGTCATGTGTTTGTGATGATACCCCATAAATTTGTATGTATTACTTTTGTTAAGATTCATGGGGGTATCATCACAAATACTTGAGGTTTTTAAGGTTTTGATGTTTTAAGCATAGATAATAATGATGACAAGATATAGAAGTATTTTTTGTGAATGTTTGGTATCGATATAATCATGTGTTTTAAGCATATGAAAAACCATAGGGGAGATATGATTTAGCAACACATGCTTGGTAGAAAACCGTCTGTGATGATAATAATAATGTGTTTTAAGCAATAGGAAGTATTGATTTTTATAAAATCTTATTATTCTGGCTTGTTGCCTCTTTTACATGTCGTTTCTTGGTGCACCAATTGATTGCCCCACAAGCAGTTTGGTTTTATTATGGTCTTTCTAGGGGTTACCGTTGGTATTGTTATGCAAATTTTTCATAAGTGGCTATTTGTCCAATGATTTTTAAACTTTAGGAAGAATGCATGTTAATCACTTGAGAGAGTTTCTGGGATTTGAGTATTGGAAGAGTAAGGGGTGAGTCCAAGGATAATGATTAGGCCGGTCTAGTTTAATTATGTGACTCTTCTTACATAAAATTACGGAAATCTGCTGCAAGAACTTGGAGAAGTTGAAAAAGATCAACTTTTACTAGTGGCCCAAGGTCTTCTAAATTTTTTCAATACTGCCTTGGAAGTCACATTATCATCTTTACGTGATAAGTTTTTTAATGGATGTTCAAGGCAATGACTTTTGAAAAATTTTTAGATGGTTTACAAATCAAGGCACTCTAAAAAGAGTTATACTATCTGTTATCTTTCCGATGCATACTACTATTTGATGCACTTTTTGTTATATACTTGTACTTTCCAATTGTTTAGTGGTAAAGCCTGGAGACATGCAATGTTTTATGTTCTACATGCTAATCTCATCCATGTTTAGAATAAAATGGGCATCTAATGAGCATCTAATACTTGCAGTTAACGTAGATTGCTTACAGAAAAAATTATTCATGTTGGTAGTATCCTGATTCCTTAGTTCTATCAAACTCATCTATTTTCCTCATTGGTTTTTTTTTTTTTCCATGGTCTCTTATAGCAAAGTCTTTATCCTCTACTGTTAATCTCTTGTAGTTGTAACTCTTTTGTAATTTATGTAGTTTTGAATAAGGTTGAAAAGGCAGTTGCGGTTAGCGGTTATTGGCTATAACCTAAACCATCACCGCCTTAGGCGGTTACTCTAAATCGCTAACCGCCTTCGCACCACTTTAGGCGGTTAGCGGTTATAAAATAACCGCCGGTTAGCAGTTATTAAATTTATAACCGCTCTGCTATAACCGCTTTTTAAAGTTATACTTTTTGAACCTATTTTTGGTGTTGGGCCTATTTTTTGGGCTCATTTTATATGTTTTTGGCCCTTTTTTTTTTTGCATTGCAGGGCTTTTTTGGCCTGAAAATGTGGACTCTTCAGCATGACCCAATAAGCTCATGCAACATATAAGTTAAATTTTTTCTTTTTTCTTTTTTTA
Organism: Betula pendula; assembly: GCA_900184695.1. Taxonomy (NCBI): domain Eukaryota; kingdom Viridiplantae; phylum Streptophyta; class Magnoliopsida; order Fagales; family Betulaceae; genus Betula; species Betula pendula. Next base: position 26,752 of record FXXK01002549.1, on the reverse strand, counting down.
AAAAAAAAATTCTTGAGAATCCCAAACCAATCTTCCGACACCATAACCAAATCTTGAGGATCCACAAAATTCTTGAAGATCCAAAGCACTTTATTTCCTAATAACCAATCTTCCAACACCATAACCAAATAAAGAAAACTAAAATCTAAATTGGTAAATTTATCATTATCATGGCCTGCAATAGAACATCGAAAAAAAACTAACCAAGATCAATCCTAAATTAACTAAAACAAAAACAAAAAAGGTTCAAGATTTGCAGATTCAAAACCCCCAATATAATTTTCTTTAAAGAGATTGAAAAATAAACAAATGGGTTCACTAAAATTAGATCGAGCAGCACTCCAAAAATTTCCATTCAAATAATAGAAAAACAAAAAATAAGAAATTTTCTGGGCACCCATTGAGGCTCAAAGAAGGGATAGAAATAGGGTTGTCAAAGAATCAATTATCGTCGGTTGTGCCGTGCTTCAAGTAGTAGTAGTTGTTGAAGGCAAGCGATGCCGTAGGTTGGAGGTCGGTGGGGTCATAGCAGGGAAAGTCCTGTCGGTGGAGCATGAAGAGGGCCAAGAAAAGCAAGAGAGAGATGAAGCCAAAGTTGTGAGAAACCCTGCGGCGTAGGGATGACTTGAGAGAATGAGAGAAAGTGGGGAGAGACCTCTGAGAATTTTTCGAGAGAGAACACACAAAGGAAGCAGTTATGGTTTCAAAGGGAAATGAAAGTATTTATAGATCCATTAAAATGCACTGTTTTAAGCATGTGGAGAAATCTAATAAAAATGGAAACAACGTTGTAGGTGTCTCCGCCTACAGTGATCCCACATCTCCACGTAGCCAATGAATCACCGCACCTGCGTAAGAGAAGAAGAAGATCAGAAAAGGCTCCACTGGCGCTGGCCAATGAATNTCGCTCCGATGGCAAAGTTAGCTTTTTCCGGTGAGTGTGTAAGATGAGTCGTTAAGAGGGGTAGGAGTCATACCTTGAGGCTTTTATACAGGTAGAAGAAGGCGGGAAGAGGAGGGCGCCAGAAAGAGGTTAGCATCCCGCCTTTCCCGCGCCTCTCTCTCTCCTGATCGTTACAAGCCGTTCTCGAGGAGGGGGTCTCATGCTCCTGAGATCAGACTTCAGACCGTGAGCTCGTTGCATAGATTCTTCCATGCTTCTAGAAGGACCGGGAGGGACGGGCCCGGCAATGCGGGTCGAATGGTCAAGCTGGGCCGACCAAGGCCGGTAACGCTGGGTGGTCCATAAGAATAAGGCCGAGACCTTATTGTTCCTGAAGATATAGCTTGGTCGCGGATCTCCTATCTGGGTCGAAGTCTTCCACTCTCGGGCCGAGGTGTTACCGTTCGTGAAGATGATCTCTGGGCCTTTCCGGGCCGTGGGCCATGAGGATAATTCCTGGGCCGTTCCCGGGCCGCCTACTAATATTAACTGGGCCCCCACAAAGCGTCGTTTAAGGCTGGAAAAAGATCTAATATAATAGTATAGGCGATTAGGCGTTATAACCGCCTACGCCTAGACACCGTAGAAACCACCTAATCACCGCTATAGGATGTTTAGCGGTTCTTTCCAGACCAGGCCTTCGTAAAAGTGGGTTTAGTGAGATGTTAACAGACAGGCTCCACCGGCTTTTTAGCCTGTCTTTGAAGCTATCTTGTATCTGTTAGGCCCTCTATGTTGTGATTTAGTTTGAATCTTAGCTTTCCCTTCTTTCCACCTCATAATTATAGTCAGTACAATGCGCAATGGTAGATATTTATGCATCAATGGATGTCATGTGATACTTTCTTCTTTAAAATTATCACTACATGCACATCATTGAGGTTGAACTTTTAGGATTCTCGAGAATCAACCTTCCATGTTTCCTGCTACTTCGTATGCCAATCTCCTCAATCTCTCTGTTCTCCTATCTGTTTTAATCTTGAGATCAATTATACACCTCTTCTTTGAACATGGAGTTAATTCTTCTTTTGGTTATATGCCTAAGGAGCATAATAGACGTTACTTTTCTCATGAACATACGGGTTAGGAGTCTTCATTTGGCAGTGGATTAAGTTGAAATTTTCTTACTCTATGATCCTTGTGATTAATAGCAGTACTATACACTAGATGGTTCTTCGGTAGATTCAAGTAGGGAAATAAGATCAAGGGTCATGCCTAACAGAGGAATGTTCAGAAAAACAAGTGAGAAATGGTTGGTGTTGTGCAACGTACTTGACGATGTTTGATCATATAAGTTGTATAGATTGTGTGTTCCATTTATGTCATGCTTCGCGAAGTCTTTTTTTTTTCTTTTTTTCCAGGTTGTTGGTATTGCTAGTTGTTATGAGATTTGATGTACTTGCTGGTGCTTTCAAGGAAGTGTGTCTTTTTTGGTTGTGTGTGAGTTTTGGGTGGTAGGATTCATTGTGCTTTTGCAGTGTAAGGTGGTATATACACTGCTTTTTTATTAACGACCCGGGAAAAACGCTAGCCACAATTGCGCTACTCACCCCGAAAAAGGACTAGTCAATTTTGGAGCTTTTTTTCTAGAATTGTCACTTACTAAGCCCAGTGTTTCACCTAAGTAATACGGCCGATGTGGGACTAACACTCAATTACCGTCTCTTTTATAAAATCACCCACTCTATGGGCACTTCATTCTCTTCTTCCCAAATTGTGGGAACCGGGTGTTACAAACTCCCCCTGCTTAAACTGCTGACGTCCTCGTCAGGGCGTACGTCATGCCCAGTGTTTCCACGTACCACATGGCTTCGGCGTTACAACCTGGCTTCTGAATGACGCATTATAACGACCCGGGCAAAGCGGCTAAGCGCACATCTGCGCATCACCCCAGGAAAGGACGTAGTCAGATTTTGGAGTTTTTCCTAAGAATCACTAATAAAGCCCAGTTTCAACCTAGTAACTAGGCGATGTTGGGACTCCAACACATCATGACTGCTTCTTTAATAAATCACCCACTCTATGTGCGGCTATAATATTCTCTTCTTCCCAATTTTTGGACGGGTGTATTACATTTTTAGTGAATTTTGTCATGAAATTTTTTTAATAAATTGATTAATACTGTTGATTGGATGGATTCGGAACGACATGTTTAGGCAAATGGGTACTACAATGTCTTTCTTAATGTTGTCCTAAATTAGTACAATATTAAAGTATTTGGCAAAATAAAATAAAAAATAAAAAAACCATTAGCAAGTGACATATAGTTTGTCGGCTAATCGACTGATTATCAGCAACGGACATAGTCGTTAGTCGTTGCTGATAATCAGTTATTAGCGATGACAAATGCTGTCGTTATAAGTCATTAATTGATGACCCAGCCACATTATGGGTTTTGGAGTTATTAGTGCGAACAATCTAAAACATTATATTGCGATGATAAGTGGTAGCTGATAAAGGAGTATAATCTTGCAAACGACTTCAAGTCAATTTGCTAAGAAGTTCCCTTGTAGAAAGTTTGGTCTCCTGATGCTCAACTAGCAACCGACTTAAAGTGGTTGCTAATAATAAGTCATTAGCAATCATTTAAGTGGTTGCTAATGATAAGTTATTGAACAACCAATTTCAAGTTCGTTTTTGAATATATCTGTTTATGCGAGAGAGGCGAGACGACCTTCTACGTTAAGGTTCTTCCCCATAATAGCAACGACATTTAAGTCTTTTATTAGCACAACTTTCTGTCGTTGCTAATAAGAGAGTTATCATGCAACGACAATACTGTTGCTTTATAGTGATGACATTGTATGAAATGAACTTACTGCAACGACTTCGTTATTGCTTAAAAGTCATTAGCAAACGACTTTGACACCTTTTTTAGTAACGACAGAAATGTCGCTACTCATAGAGCGACAATTCTTGTTGTGTTGCAGATACTGATTACTCTTTTTTTCCTTTTTCTTCTTCTTCCCAAATGCAATGGGAATATGGCGTAACACATAGCCCCATTTGGGTTTGCGCGGAATAGGTCCTAGAATGGAAATGAGCTATCCTATAGATAGTCAATTCCTTTATTTGGTAAGGAGTTTTATTCATAGGAATAGTTAATTCCCCATCAGGAAATACTTATCCCTTGCGAAGAGGAATAGGTAGGTCCTTTTCAAAATGAGAAGGAATACATATTCCTTGTCCTACAAAGAATAGAATTATTTGTAAGCATCTTCTCATAAAAGCTCATCACACTCAACATCATTTTTTTTTTTTTTTTAAGATATTTGAAAACATTTTGGTCAATGTTGCTTTTCGTTTTTTTTCTTAAAAAAATAAAAATAAAATTGAATGGGTGAATATGATGATTTTTGTTTGATATGCTTTTTTTTTTTTTTTGTTTTTACAAAAAAAAAAAAAAAAGAAAAAAAAAAAAAAAAAAACTTGACAATTTAAAAAAAAAAAAAAAAAAAACTTAGACAGTTTTTTTTTAAAAAAAAAAAAAAAAAAAAAGTTATAGGATCAAACGGGTTTTTGTTTTAAAAATAAAGAAGAAAAAATGTGCCTTAAATTATATTGTACTTAGATAGGGTAATTTTAAGAAAATTTGATTACCAATATGATTCTATTTACCGCATATTCCATTATACCAAATAAAAGAATATCTTATTCAGGTTCTATTCCATCGATTACAGGACCAAAACTAGAGGAATAGAATATACTATTTTCAGTCCACCTTCTCTTATTTCAAAGGAATAGCTCATTCCTTTTTCCTAATGACAATAGTCATCCGCAAACCAAAAAGGAACCATAAGTAATTTGAAAAAACTATGGCACATATGTTTAATTTTTTTTACAGCAGCTATGCCATTTGAAGATTGTGGATCGCTTGAGATTGTGGAAAGAAGTCCTAATAAAAACAAAAAATCTCAAACAGATTGCATAAAATCTAATGTCAAATTTAGCTTATTAAGAACGGCTAACTAAAGTAATGCCTAGGATTGTGGTGGCCAACTTCAAATTCTAACATATTTGACCATGTAAGCTGTGTCGTTTTTTTTTTTTTTTGAAGTAACAAATATTACATGCCATACTCGCCAAGCGGGGATCGCTACTTCGAAATCTCCTTTTCCCTTACCCTTGAGGCCAGTCTTATGGAGGAGGAGAGAGAGAGAAGAGAGAGAGAGAGCGCATGTTTAACAGCACATGTAAAATCAGCATTAAGAGCAAAGAGAGGGAAAAAGGCTTTGCTCTCTTCGTTTCTTGATTTTTTTTTTTTTTTGGATTAAATGAGTAAAAATTTCCATTAACAAAACAATCCATACAAAGAAAGAAGACACACTCTTATCCAAGCGAGTCCCATTTTCGTCAATAATTCAACTTTCACATATCTTACACTTGGACAAAACCTGAGTGCGAACCTTCACAAATTTTTAAAAAGAATATCTCTTTGAGAATAAATGAAGGAAAATAAAAAATAAAAGGAAAACTTCAACAAAGGCCTCCTCGAACTTTCACGCGATTTGAAAATCCACCTCAAATCTTTGAATTTTGTTCTCAGTTTCACCCCTCGAACTTCTAATTTTCTATCGAGAAGAGCCCCCTTCAGACCCGTTCTGGTTTTTCACCGTTTAAATTTTTTGAAATATCTAAAATGTAACCCTGTATTTTGAAACAAAAAAAATTATAAAAAAAAATTAACTCTTAAGGAGGAGTATTTTTGGAATAATTTCAAAGAAAATTTTAACGTTGAAAACCAGACGAAATGAGGTTCTTCCTAATAGAAATTGAAATTTGAGGGGTGAAAACTAAGAAACATCAAAAAATTGAAGGGGAGTTCTTCAATCGCTGAAGTTCAGCCCAGAGCCTTTATGAGTTTCCCCAAAAATAATCAAAAATAATAATAAAACACGGCAATGCTTCAACCAAAAAAAGACGCATAACCTAATGCCTGTAAGTGATTCGAGACTTCTAACAAAAGTGGATAATTTATGATGCAAGGTAAGTATCAAGCCAAAAGCAGGAAAATCGGGTATCTATTCGATCTTGCGTTGCTTTAAACCTTTATACTAAAACTTGCAAATACGCAAATGATCAAGAATTTTGAGTTTTCTTTGTTCTTTGTTGGTATTGCTAGGTGGCACAAGAGGCACAAGACTAAAGAAGGTACAAGTGAATCACTATTGTCACATGAAAAATACGATAGCACACTGTCCAGGCTCACACTCTTTTAGGTTATTGTGATGGGGCTCTCAAGACACATGGCATTACTAGAATTGATTTCTGATACCATGTTGTTAGCAATAGGAGGACACCTTCTTTTTTTTTTTTTTTAAGCTATTTCAATTAGAGGACAGCATTAAACACATATGTGGGATAGCCCCAAGAAAGGACGTATTGCCTCAATTTGTGGCTTCCCCATGGGATCACTCATATAGCCAATATTTGGGAAGAAGAAGGACCCCAACGTGAAGCACTTTACGAGACACAAGTCATATAAAACTATTAAGAGCATTTACCCGGTTTAGAATTTGATACCATTTGTTATAACCATAAAAACATAATTAGTCACCATGCTATGCAATACCCTAATGTAGACAAGAGCTAACCACCAATGTGTAATTTCTACTGTACATTGCATATATAGCGGTCCAAATTTAAGTTAAACATGATTCCATATCCTAATTCTGGGAGCTCGGAGCCTACATGTCTAAAAACCAATAGTCTTTACAATGGCATTTTAGGAATCCTACAATCTAGGAAACTAGACTTTTAAATTCTGAAAAAAACCTAAATTTTTTAAACACAAGATTTGGATTAATTTATAACCTTTATTTGTTGTAATTAAATCCACTGCACGCCTATACGAACCTAAAGATAATTAACAAAGACATAGAATGTAGGATAGATGAAATCCTAGCGTCTACCGAAGATAAACCCTTATTATCATAATATTAAAAAAATATTTTACTCGCCGAAGATAAACTCCCTAACAATACAATAAACTGCTCAGAGATGTATAGCACATCATACTAAAACAATACTAATTGTACGACTTTTGAGATAGAAGAGATAAAAGCATAAAGAAATTTAACTACAATACGGACTCGAAATGAGATAGCTATCCTGGCGATAACTATATCACATTAAATCTTACTTTCAATGAACAAGCCAAAAATTGATGTAACTCACAATTAAGGTTGCTCCTGCAATCACTTCTAAATAGTGCCGAAGTCTAACAATAGTAGTCTACACCGAGACTAATGTAGCGCGATTCAACACTGCTCATGGCAGCCTTGTATGATCTTAACTGTCGGGGGGACCCCTCGGCGACTTGCTAAACAAAAACTAAAATTAACCCAACTCCAATCCGATTCAGCCAACCAAGCACGCACATTTGATCGTAACGCGGCTGGCCCGGTGTGGTTTGATTTCCATACTGGCTGTAGGGCGG
>FXXK01002548.1:21466-32194 GCA_900184695.1 Betula pendula | reverse complement strand
TAGTAGGTATATTAATCAAAGTGATTTATGGTTATTGTGTAACTATTTGGACGTATATTACATAGTTAGTTAGTTTTCTTAGTGAATATTAAGTAAGTTAGCTTATATATTTAAGGTTAGTGTTTAATCATTGGTCTATTTAATGTGAAATTATTGCTACTTGCATCAAAACATAGAATTGGATGAATATAATTAAAGGATTTTGTTAAGGTGGTGTGAAATCGTAGGCTCCAAATAACAACCTGCTCCCATTATTCAGGGCTAGCTGGCGGGAAGAAACTTTAGCAGACACGTGAGCGATTCTCGCAAGGCTCGATTGAAATGTTATGCCTTTTTTCAGCCCAATAATATATTGAGTCTGATTTACCTTAAAAGGAGGAAAAATGTGGGCTGCCCATTTAATTAAATGGCAAGCACAGGATTGTCGACGAGCTTTTGGTACGTAGTCGTCTCAACTCACTGGTCACACCATGACTATATAGTACTATATATGGATATAAAGTAGGCATAACAAACAAAAGTTGTAAGCACCCAATCTTTCTGCTTTTAAGTGATTGCTCCACATTGTGATCTCATTCCTTTCGTTATTATATTTATTGAAAATAGTATCTTAGCTCTTCGTAATTCCTTTTGATCTGGCAATATAGTTGTTAATAGTTCTCCAGTATAGTCAGGATCGAGTCTAGTAAGTACCATTGATATTTTTAAATGGGTAGGTTGGTAAAAGTTATAGTATACAGATTATTGGTCTGTTTATACATCTTATTGATGAATAATAATATTTGATTAGATCGAGTGACATATTCCAAACTCCTAATTTCTAATAAATATATTATAATGCACGTTAATTACTTAAAAAAATTAATTTATTGAATTTCATCCATAGGATTGTATCTTTATCTACTCTTACCATAGCTCTCACATGAGTAAAGAATAATGGAGTAAGTACCAGTTGTAAGACTAAAATGTGACTCTACTCGGTGCTCTAAGGGACTGTGATTATGTTTATGTCTATAACGTAAGCAACGATAAGGTAGATAATGGACTATGTCGAGAGTATTGTTCTTGTTCTTTACGCTTTTGAGCACGTTGAAGGACGTTAAATGGATAATAATTTTGCATATGGCAAAAATATTGAGTTTAAATGTAGGTGATTTTTTGGGAGTTGCAATTAGCATCCTCCAATGGAATGATTTTTCTGTATAATAATATAGAAAACATCGGAGACTGTAGATCGGATTGATAATAGTCGAACCAAATTTTTAACGCATTTCTTGGCTTTCTCCTTTGTTTGTATGGTTTTCTGTATTGTTTGGTTATCTTTGAGGCAAATTTCCACCTGGATATAATTAATTAAAAAAAACTCGAACTTGACAACATAACAGCCGTTCAACTTCTTTGTATAATGAAGTGATAAACAATTGACTATGCTCGAATAGCCTCCTATCTGATGTCCAATCGTGTCAAGAATAATTATATTCTTAGTATATAGAAGGTGTAATTATTTAACCTCGATAGTAATCTATGATGCTGCTATCATCGACGTTAGTGAACTATTGGTTGACTCGAATTTTTGGTATTTTGGAGATGAGTGGGCTCTACCATAATTACATATATATCTTGGTTGGGTTAAGTTCTATTCGATTTTATTTTAGTATAAAAGATGTCAGACATGACCCTTTGGATATATGATAGAGGAGAAACAGTCCATCTTACATAAGGAGACACAGCACACTTATTAGTTAATTATTCTTATGATGTTCATCATTACACATATATCCATTTTTCGATTTATTCTATCATCAACTCTGTTATAGAAAACTTTGTTTCTTTTCTTGCATATATTAGTGAACTCAGAAGGATTATTATTCTCTTCCACACCCTAACATCCTGGCTTCGGTTGGAGGTGTTTATGTAAGTCTATAAGATAGAGGTATGGAGTAAATAAGATATATTATAGATTGAATAAAGATAAAATAAACAAACAACACAGCATAGTTAGTGCAAGGATAAGGATCGCTGAGTAATATGACAAGGCTTAACTTATGGAGAAACATGATCGCGACTTATATATGATAAATATAGGGGAGATATGCAAGGCAGGCGATTTGAAACTTTGATAGGTTTATCCAATAAAATTAAAGAAAAGATAAAATAAAAAATAAAAAGGAATCAAACCAAAAAAAGAAATACGAGATTTCTAAGATAGTTAGATAATTTCAAAAATCGGCATTGGCCTTGGTAATAAGAGAGATAATACAATCAGAAGTGAGATGAGGCCCTGGTATTTCATTCGATGGCCAGACACCTAAAGAAAAAAGAAGGGAAAATAATTTTTTTCTTTTTTATAGGAAGTAAAATCATAAAAGAACGGAAGGAGTGCTAGAAATTTCATGGCAGGTTGCTTTTAGGAAAAAAGAGATAGGACATCAGATTGACCAGTATTTCTTAAATCCTTTATGTAATATTGTCTAACAAAAATCAGATTATATATAACTTGGCGAGAAAATTGATTTCAAATGCGCAGTTCTAAACAATTCAATTTTTATCGTAGTTAGGGTATTATTATTAATTTGATATTTCGTATCTATTTTACGAAAAATAGTCAATTCCTATTGGTTATTTTAAGAATATAATCATCTCTTTTTTATTTTGACATTATACTCTAGGATTTATATTATAAATTGTTAGTTTTATTTATATATTTTTTTCGCTAGGTAATTGCAGATCTTTTACGGCTGGGCTAGACTCCACTTTTACATTTTTCATTTATATAACTGTTCTATAATTTATGCTGTATTATAATATGATAGGGTATCTCAAATTCCTTACAACTCTCGTTGTAATCTTATCTTTAGGTGAGAAATCGAACATAATTTGTGGAAGAAAATATGCTGAGCTGATCTTCTATGTTTGTTTTAATCCGATGGTCGATATGTATTTCCAATATACATTTCCTCTATCATTTTTTTTCTTATGTCATCTGTTTTGTTAGCTATCTAATTTATTTATTCTATTCTTGATGTTTGACACGATGCGCATCATCCAAAGGAATTCCTTATATATAATTATTCATTGAAATATATGGCTAGTCAAGTATTGGACCTTGTGGGTTCTGCATTATCGGGCAAAGCTGCGTTCTGATGATCCATGGGTCTGGACAACGATGTTTGATTTTAGTTACTTTTTTTTTTTATGATAGTTCCTCAAAATAGGGAATGAAAGAGAAGAAAGATAAAAAAGAGCATACTTTCCCGTTGCATGAACTCCTAGCGGAAAGACAATAAAGAAGAGAAGATAAAATAAAATGTAAAAGACAGAAAAAATAAAGAAGAGTAATCGTGAAAAGCTCACTAAAAAGTTTTGAGCTAAGTTAGAATTAATATTGTTTACTGTTTAAAGAGAAGTAGAGAAGTTGAATAAGCTCTATTAAAATCCGTAAATGTTAGGATGGCTTCATCAATTCTTATCATACTACTCCTTCTCAGCTTAGTACTTTCTGTTCGAAGGTGAGGGAGCCGGATGTGTACCCGCAATCTCTTATATTTTTGATAATATATAAGAAAAATAAAATATAAAGAATTGAGCATCTCTTCCTCTCTCCCTTATTCAAGAAGGACGCTCAATGCGCGAGAATCTGGGCAACAATGAAAATCACAATTTGAATAGTGAATATGAATTTTATATATGTTTTTAGAAATAAAAATAAAGTACAAAACAAAACAAAGGAATATTATTTATCATATTATGTTCTAGATAATAGGAAGTCCTATAAGGTGGTTGGCTCGAAACTTGGAAGAGCAGAAAAGGGAGGTCTCTCTGATCAGAATAGGTACAATGATTTAAAGTAGATCGAACGATCTTTCTTTAACCTTACTATCCACAACGTCTCTTTCACTAGCATCTTTCTATTTTTTTGGCAATTTATCACGCACGTATTGAGATTTTCCTATCTGCTTCACTCATCAATTACTTTATACTGTGGACGCGACACAACACACAGCCACATACTTACACAAGAATATACACGCACAACGAGATGATTTGTACGCAATCCAACAATATGATCATTTCAGGTACCTCTATCTTATCAACTAGTATAGTAATCATTTTATTATATCAATTCAATTGTTGATTTATCCTTCGTCTGAATACTTTTGTTCTTGACCCTAATAGAGACGGTAAATCCGTTCTCCGATCATAAATCTCAAATTGATTAGGTTTTGTTCTTTCAAAATAGGTTATCCTTATAATTTGATCTTAGACTGAAGAGAAGAACCATATGTCTCCCCAATTGGTAATTAGACGGGATGATCGGACCAGGCTCGAGCAGCAATCTTAACTCTGTAGTATTGTTTGTTCTGTACTTTTTTACTTTTAATTATTAGGAACATATCCTATTTTTTTAAACGGTTGTATTGTGATTGAATATATTTTTTATGAGCTTATTTACTTTTGTACTTGACTTATTGAATTGATTATACTTATTTCAAAGTCATATTTGTTTTTATGAAAATAAATAAAAATATATTATCTCAAACACACACCTATCATGTATCTCACCTAAAAATATTTGTATATTCTCGTTTTCGATTTTAACAAATACTCTTATGAATAAGTGAGTGGATGCATTATAGTTCTAAATTTAATGAGCTTGCATGTTATAATTGATGAAATCTCAATAACTAACTATATTGATATTTAGAAGAAAAGTATAGAATTCAGACTCGTTTACTTTCTTCTCTTTAGACTTAATAATATATGGATATTAAGAGGGATCATATAGATCATTTAATTCTTAAATTTTCTAGAACAGTATACAATTCTATATAGTCTTTTATTTCTTTCTGAGATATGGGCTTTTTCGTGGTCACAAAAGTATAACTAGGCTTATGAAAAAGGAAGTCGAAAAAATTAATTTTTTATAGATTGAAAAAAATTGAGTAACAAATCATACAGTATTCCTTAATACACCGTTAAATCAGATGGTACGTTATTTAAATATAGTACTTCATAGAAAATAAAAATAAAAATATGTAGAATAAAGACTCGGAGTTTATATTTATGTAAGTTTCGAATGGTTATAATGTATGTGGAGAATGGGTGATCATACACAATACATTTCCTCTATATGTCTGTAATCGCCTATTTCTATTCAATGGTATATATTAAGAAGGAATAACATGGTACTATATAATTTTTACTATGTAAGGGCTATACACCGTTAACTTGAGATCGATATAATAAAGCTTTTTTTACCTTTCTAGATTCACGGTTCACTCATACTAATCTAGTGTTGCTCAACTTGACTAAACCATATCAGAAAGATTATCTTAGACATCTCTTCTAGGGAAGATACAGGGAGGAAATAGTATCCAAGGAGGAGAAAGTACCTGCGAATGAGGCTTTTGAATTCCAAGTTCGATCATGGCCGCGCTGGCGGCTAGATGAGTGAAATAAAAAATGAACAGATAAGCGGAACAGGAGGATCAGAAGAAGGCACCAAGATAAGCAAGAACTCTAGATCGAAATCTGGGCTCCTAAAAATACACCTGATAATAATAAGACTATCAAATGTCGATTTATAGCATTATTATATGCTCGGCGTTTGAATGAGACGATAATGAAAGTACAAGATCTGATTAGATAGATAGATATTATGATTAAATTTGAGGAAGAAAAAGCGCTTTGTTCACCCCAGATTGCATTCAGTCTGTAAGACTCTTAACCGTTACAGATGGGCCAATTATATTGATTTATATTCTCCTTACAAAACAACACAAATCAACAGCAATTATCAAGGAAAAATATATATATATACTATAAATAGAGTGACAGCAATCGGACTTCATTACTTTTTTAACTACTGCCTTCACTTGAAGGTCTTCCTATTTTCCAAGTTCACATTGGCTTTAGAAAACTGGCGGGAGGGAAGTATTCGAGCCTGCGTAGTATAGTATATATAAATGATAGAGAATTAGTCTACGGTATATGGTATATATATGATAGAGTAATATATATAGCAGCATAAAATTAGCTACAAACTGGTTTGTAGCAATTTAGCCTACACCAGTCTAATTAAATGACATGTGTCTCTTAGGCATGTGAGAAGCCACGATTGGATGTTTTGAATAACGTGTTGCTTTCACATGCTTTTTTAATAACATTAATAAAAAAACATGTGCTTTCCAATGCTAGGGAGGGACACATTATGTGTTATTAGACTGTTTTTTTGATACCGATTGCCGTACAAACCAGTTTGTAGCTAATTTCTGTCTATTATATTATATATAAAAAAAACATGTTAATTTCCCTTAATTATTATGAGAGTGAACTTTGGTTCTTCTTTCTCTCAAATTAAATAATATTTATCTATCAAGACTTTTACGTCCACTAACACATTTATTAATTGATGATTTAACAGTGTAAGGTCGGTGATTGTTATCTCTCTCTTTCTTTATTCTTTATTCTGTTTTTTTTCTCTCTAAAGTAATGTGAACTTGGAAAATACAATGTGAACTTCCAAAAAGAAATGATTTAGAAGGAACTGTGAAGAAAGTAAAAAAGATCTTTGTCACTTAAAAATTTATATTATAGAGAGACCTTTGGTTCTTCTTTCTCTAAAATAAAATAATATAACTTATTTATCTATCAACACTTTTACGTTCACTAAAGGCATTTTCATTCGGCTCTTTAAAGTAGGAGAGCCAAAATTTATTTTAAATTATTTTGTTGCTTCCATCCGGCTCCTCACTTCGAAGAAAAAAGTGAGGAGTATGAAATGACTTCCTATTAGTAGAGAGCTTATTCACTTCCTACTTCTCTTTAAACTAGTAAAATATTAATTTATCTTTCAAACTTTTTTTGCTTTTCCTGATTTTCTTTATTTTTCTCTTTTATTTTTTTATTTTTCTTCTCTTTTATTGTTTCACGTAGGGGTTTCATGCAGGGGAAAGTATGACTCTTTTTTTCTTTTCTTCTCTTTCATCCCTATTTTGAGGATTAAAAAAAAAGGTAACTAAATCAAACATGTTGTCCACATAAACTGCAGCTTTGGCCCTAGAGATTACAATTTGACGTTGCTTAATATTTCTTTTTATAGGAATTTTTGTGATGGGCTCTGTCAAAAAATAAAAAATTAATTAGATCAAAAAGGTGCAAGAAAAAAGATAAATTTTAAAAAATATGACCATTAGAAAAATACAAATTTTCAAATATATGGATGTTGGAGAAAGAATAATTTTTTTTTTAAAATATTACATTTAAATGAAAAAGTAAAAGTGGATCCCTAGCTTAAAGAGCTGAATGTAGGTGCCTAGAAAAAATAAATAGTTAAAATAAAAAAAAAAGTGATTTTATCTTCAAAATATAAAGTAAATATAAGGAACGAAATAAAAATTCTCTAACACATTTATTAATCGAGAATTTAACTATGGAAGGTCAATGATTGTTATCTCTTTTTTTCTAAAGCAATGCCATGAAATTTCTGCACTCCTTCCCTTCTTTTATGATTTACTTCTATAAAAAAGAAAAAAATTATTTTCCTTCTTTTTTCTTTAGGTGGTTGGCCATGAAAGGGCTCTCTCTTTCTTGATTGTTTATCTCTCTTTTACCAAGGCAATGTCCTTGAAATTACTTTGTAATATTTCTTTTTTGTTTGATTCACTTTTTTATTTTTTATTTTATCCTTTTTCTTTCTTTATTGGGAGGCTATAAAAGCAGCTTCATCAATTATCATTGAGATATGTCCTGTTTAGCACTTTTATACCGACCTTTACCTTTGCCTTTGCCTTGGTTGTTTCTTTTTTATCTAAGCATTTATTTATTTATTAATTTTTTATAGATTATCTAAGCATCTTTGGGTTGGTGATTATTGTGTGTTTTTTTATGCCAAAATAAAAGGTTCAAAGGTTGGTGAATGAAAAGATAAGAAAAAGAAAACATAGTTCTTTTTATATTTCTAAAAATAATAGCGCACTTTTTTCAAAATAATAATAATAATTTTATTATTAATAATGATAATAATGATGATTTACTATGTTAATCTTTACTAGAAATAGAGGGTCCCCACAAGGGCCTACTGCATATCATTTATATTCATCAAAGAAGTGACGGCTGTTGTTGTCAAGTGTCGAGTTTTTTTTAATTAATTAGTAATATCGAGGATCACTCAGACGTTTCAAAGGAGAAAGCCAAGAAATGCGTTAAATTTGTCATGATAATTTTGATAAAGTTATCAATATAATATTTGAAGTATTCTCACCCCAATTTTTCTTAGTCCTTGAAAGATCAGATCATCACCAATTGACATTGACTTGGAAATGTCTACCGGCCGAGCACGGTGGTTGGTGTAATATTTCTTTTTATGGTGACCTAAGAGAGAGAAAAAAGGGAAGAAATTAAAATATCAATTGTGTGCTTTATTTTATTAGAGGTAATTTCAGTCAAATATCACTGATTAACAGACAAAACTGTTCACTTTATCCCCTCTTAAAAATATCTGGTACTTGCTAGACTCGATCTGACTAACTGGAGAAGTAATGCCAGACAAAAGGAATTTAGAAGAAGAACTATTTTATAAATATAAAAGGAATTGAATCACACAATTTAAAGAGAAGCAAAGTTTGGTGTAGTGTTGTCATTGAAAGGAGTCACACCTTAAACAAAATTTCTTTAATTATTCATCAATTCTATGTCTTTGTTGGAGTACAATAATTCACTTAAATAGACTCAATGATTAAACACTAACCTTAATATATACTAATTAACTTAATATTACTAAGAAACTAACTAACTATGTAAGTATAGTCAAATAGTTACCAATAACATAAAAGTCACTTTGATTAATATATATATATATATATATATAAGTAAATATAGTATTACATATTAATTATAGTACTTTGATATATAGTAGTATTAATATAAATGTATGTATCAATATGTGTGTATATATATTATTAACATACTAAATTGTTAGTTCATAACCTAACATATTAAGTTATTAATATGTAGTTAGTATATAACAATATAACTATATTGAATAGTTAATATATAATTATATAATTATATATACGACATATCATACATGGTTAACAATAGTTATATACTATACTTATACTATAGTTAATTTGTTATATATAGTATACTAGACTTATTATTTGCTCACATTATACATATAATAATATTATGTTAATTTGTTACCTATAGACTATAGTTATGCACTGTATTGTATAACATGCCTTATATAGTTATATATTATATATTTATATTTCAGAAAAATATATAGAGATTGTTCATAAATTCGGACTTGAACTTCGCTCAGATCACACATTAAAAAATTTAATAGCCTAATTCGAGCTCGATCGAGTACCTGACTTGGCTCGAATGACATTATCAATGGGCTTGAGTTCGCCCGAGCTTCTAACGAACCGAGCTTGAACACATATTTCATAACTCGACTTGAATATGTATCCTCATAAACGAATCAGTCATGAAATTCAAAAGCTCAGTTCGACTCGCCTCGATTACAGCCTTAGTTGGCAATATGATCCATGCGCTTTCAAATTCATTATGAATCTTCTTTATAGGCTTAATCCCAGTCCATGAGCCCAAGAACCCAAAACAACGCTCAAAAAGTTCAATTTTTAAAAGACGAAGCACAAGTGTAAAACGAAAGAAAATTCAAAGTGATTTAAAGTGATTTAAAGAATCAAAATAACCTAAAAAAGAAAAATAAATAAGTCATAAAAATAAAGACACTATAATATTAAGGTATGAGAAAGCACACCGAAATCTCTCTTGAACCTTGGAGCCTGGAAGTGGGAGACAATTGGATTATTATATGTAATTGCTTGAAGCACTTTCTTTCTCTATCTCTGCCATAAAGAGTAGCACACCGAAATCTCTCTTGAACCTTGGAGCCTGGAAGTGGGAGACAATTGGATTATTATATGTAATTACTTGAAGCACTTTCTTTCTCTATCTCTGCCTAAACTCTTTATGGAGAAAATTTGGTATCAATTAGATGATTGTGGAGATAAAGAAAGAAAATTTAGGTGCACTGTCGTACGGGACAAGGTGGATTTTTTTTTTTCTTTTTATATTCAATGTAGGTGTGGGTGAATAGATGAGAAGTCCGCGTTAGTAGCCATTATAACAATCATTGCTTTGAGTGTTAGTCACACTACTAATGGCCTCCCAAATTTCCAAATATTCAACCTCTACTTTTTCTTGAAATATTGATTGCTTCAATTTTCCTCCTAAATTAATGGAAAAGACTTAAGCATCAACTATAAATTTTTCTAGGGTATTAATTAGTATTTTTTATTTATGTTTTTAAATCAAATGGAGCTCACCTCTTCAAATGAAGTACATACTTTTTTATTAATGATATTAAAAAAAAAGTATGTACTTCTCAGATACTAAAAATACATGATACTTTTAAAGATTGATTTGTATAAATTTTTTAAAAACAAATTTGTAAGAAATTTTTGTCTGAACATTATTCAACATAGACAAGGTGGATAAAGAAGAGCAGATTGCTCGTATAAATGATTGGGAGCAAAAAAAAACAAACAATTAAAAGGATGCCATGTAAATAGTGTACCTAATGAGAAGTGGCACCAAATAGTGGAGAATAGGAAACAAGTGTCTCCTCTCATTAGTAGTATGTATGTTGGTCGAGATAGATAGAGGGATTATCATGCGCAGTTTCAAGTGAGGCCT
>FXXK01002547.1:0-14511 GCA_900184695.1 Betula pendula | reverse complement strand
GTTCTGGAACTTCACACACATTTTTGACCCCCAAGACGTCCGAATCTGATCTTTCACATAAAATAGCATTTGTGCGTCTTGAAGTCTTCTTTCCAACGCCCCTGACCTTGCCTCAATCCGAGTTTTTTACTGGGAGATATGGCCAAAACAGTACGCAAAGGTCAGTTGCGGAACTGATCTGGATGCGACTACGATCGATCCCAGCTTTTTGCGATCGATCCCAAGCCTGGGATCGATCCCAGCTTTCTTGCGATCGATCCCAGCTTCCTGTGGATCGATCCAAGGGCATTTTTGAGCTCTTACAACTTCCCTTGATGCATTTTGAGCCTAATTTTGATGATTTTACATGTGTTTTCCATTAGGCCCTACAAAATAAGATAAAACACTAAAACACACTAAAATATTAGAAAACAATATAAACTAAGGTATAACATATGCGAGTTAAGGGGCTTGAATGTATAACATTCAGCACTTATCACATACAAAAAGATAGATTGGCTTGGGAGTGAACTCGAGACCTTAGTGACAGTTAAACATTATGCTGAGCAAGAATCTGGATAAAACGTAGTAGTATCCAAATTTCACCCAACCACACCTTTACCTTTAACAACAAAGAGCCAAGAAAAAAAATTCAAAAATCAAACCATACCAAGTTAAAGAACTAAAAGAGTATACGAGTCAAAGAATTGGTCAATTTCTGATTGGATGCCGAGAAAAAAAAAAAGAGGGAAACAAGAGAAAACAAAAGAGTATCAGCTATACGTTATGAACTACTAACCACAGTCAATAAAGATAAGGTTTGTTGAGCAAAGTTTGAATCACATTATAACATTCCAAGTTAGGAAAAAAACGAGTGAAAGATTTGTAAACAACATATATGTACTGAATTTTTAAGTATTCCTGCAGTGACTAATCTACAACATGGCTCACTCTTTTAGTGATAAGCAACATCCCACATACACGATAGTTTTAATAATTGAGATTCTGAGACAATCATTTAAGAACGATAACTTACATATGAAAGAAATCCTCCAAAGGAATAATTTACATTTCTCAGTTCACATACACCATGAAACTTCCTTATCACGGTCTAATTTGAAGCATGAATATAAATTTAGTGAAGAAAGTCAGTGATGGTGGAGAAGACAAGACAAGACCAATATATTTAAAAGAAGAGATTCCCACCAAACAGAACGGTTTAGGCTATTCAATAAACACATGCATTTAAGATGCCCATATAGACATCAACTATTAGTTTTGTTCTAAGAGTTTTTACAGAACACATTTTCCAATCCCAACTCCAGTTCAAAATGATTTCGCAGGGCCAACCAATTGAATTTTTTATATACCATAACACAAAGAAGCTCCAAGCATTCACCTTTTCCAACCCAACTAGAAAGCTTTTGCAACTAGAATGCATCTATTCTGCTTAAGCTCCCACTGGTTCTGTTTGGGTTTGTAAGGAGGAGAAAAATCTAAGGGGGCAGAGCCACGATGGTAAGGGTGGAGCAACAGTCAAGTGGTGGAGAAACGAATAATATCAGAGAAAAGCTTCAAACGGTGCAGAAGAAGAAGAAGATATGAAAACTAACCTCATCCTTTGTTCCCAGGAATCGAACTAGAGACCTCATACATCGTTTAGATATTGTGCACTTATACTGAAACGAGTCTTTGGGTTTGTTTCCGCTTGTTTTTATAATTGTACTCAAACCTGTTTTCGAAATCAGTTTGGACTTGTTTTCATTTTTCGTGTTTCAGCTGTTTTTCTTTTCAATGGTCTTGTGTTTCAAAACACTTTGCCAAACGCACGGTAACAGTGTCGAAACACGTTTCTCTGTTTTGGAAACACGTTTTTCATGTTTCCAAAATCGAGCTCGTGAAATCGGCATAAAATTAGCGCTTAGAATTTAAAGGAATAACTCATTTAATTAAATAAATCAATTTATAGTTAGGTCTCGTTTAGTTTGCGGAATAGATTTTAGAATGGAATGACTATTCTTATGGAATAATCATTACTTTATTTGGTAAGAGCTTATTTATAGGAATAGTTATTCTTAAATACTTATTCCCTTACGAAGAGGAATATGTATTCCTTTTAAAAATGAGAGGAATACATATTCCTTTCCTACAGGAATAAAATTATTGCAGCATCTTCTCATAAAAGCCACTCACACTCCAACATCAATTTTTTTTATTTTTTTTTTTGAGTATATATGGACCATGTTGGTTGATTGGCTTTTTCGTTTTTTCTTTTTTAAAAAAATAAAAAATAAAATAAAAATGATGGGTGAATACGCATGATTTTGTTGATATGTTTTTTTTTTTTTTTTTTACAACAAAAAACTTGACAATTTAAAAAACAAAAAAAAAAAACAAAAACAAAAACAAACATACAAAAAAACACGAACTTTTTAAAAAAAAAAACGTTGACAGTTTTTTTTTTTTTTTTTTTTTTCAACCATCAATTTTTTTTATTTTTTTTTTGAGTATTTATGAAACCATTTGGTTGAGTGGCTTTTCGTTTTTTTTCTTTTAAAAAAAAAAAATAAAAATAAAATTGATGGGTGAATATCGCATGATTTTGCTTGATATGCTTTTTTTTTTTTTTTTTACAAAAAAAACTTGACAATTTAAACACAAAAAAAAAACATCAAAAACAAAAACAAACATACAAAAAAACCACGAACTTTTTAAAAAAAAAACGTGACCAGTTTTTTTTTTTTTTTTTTTTTTTTTAAAAAGTTATAGTATAACTAGTTTTGTTTAAATAAATACAAGAATGAAACCGTCCTTAATGGTATACTTCGTCCTTGATAAGGGGTATCTTAAGAGATTTGATATCAATCATGGATCTCTATTCATCCTGCATATTTCCACTATACCAATATAATAAGAATATCTTATATCAGCTGTACGTATTCCATCGTTACACACCAAAACTAGGAATTAAGAATGTATACTATTTCATTCCACCTTCTCTGTTCCAAGGAATAACTATTCATTTTTCTAATAAAATCAGTCATATCTGCAAAACAAAACGAGCCATTAATCTATATACAAGTACATCCTTCTGTATAAGTTTAAAAGATTGATAACTTACTTTTGGTCAGGTCGTTCCTATAGCTAACCTGAAAGTTATGATAACAAAGAAGCTTTTAATTCGAACTGTACCTTCACATTTACTTAATATTTCGTCTAATTTAAGGATATTTCAATGTCTGAAGTGTTAGAGATCTTTAATAAAATAAGATTATTTATCCATTTCTTATTAGCATAACTATTTAATATAATTGGTATTTAACTCAACTTTACATTTTGGGATTTTTTTTTTTTTTGCATCCCTATAGCATTGTTTTCTTTCAATCAGAGTATAGTTGTTCACATTTATATCTAGAGCTTCGACCAATTAAGATACCGCGTTCATAATATTAGTGTTAAATCATCAACCTCATTCAACAAAAGCTTAACTGGATAGCACTTAGTGTCCGGGGTTTGCATTTTGCCGATTTAAAAATTAAAAAAGCGATTTTAAAACACAACTCAAAAGGAAAAATAGTTAAGTGTTTTGCCTTTAAAATCGTAGTTTACTATTTAAAATCATGTGTTTTTAAAAATGCACCCTTTAGTCTGCGATTTGAAAACGCAAATTCTTCTACGTTTTCAAATCATAATTTTTAAAAACATACTCTCAAATGTGTGGCTCAAACTATTCCTCAACAAGTGAGGCCGAACACATTGAATATTTAATTGAATTAGGGTGAATAACGGAGACAATGTTCGTATTTAAGACCTTTTATTTTGATACCATATTAAATCATCACTTATCTCAAAGCTTAAGCTGAATCATTTAAATTAATATTATTACCGTTAGAAACAAAGAAACATTGACCTTGGAAGTTGTAATTTATCAAAGTTTAGGTTTTAGAGCTAAAATAGTTACATCTTAATCATCTAAAAATACTAGGAATCTACATTTCATTAAGGCTCCATTTGTATGAATTTTTTTTTTTTTTTTTTTTAAACATAAAACGTTTTGGGATGAAAATATGCTAAGAGAAAACTAATGATTTATTGTGTTTAACCGTTATTTTGAAAACACATGGGTAAGTGCCAGCAAGAGAAAGGTTGGTGACTGGGTGTAACCGTAAGTGCTTGAGAGGGAATTTTAAGAGAGATATTTTACACCTTAAAAAATCTAAACCATTTCACCGAAAATAAGGAAATGTTTTACTGTTGATAAAAAAAAAAAAAAAAGGTGCCAAAGAATACACGAATCTACGTCTCCGACGGTTTTAGTTTTTAGGAAGTTTATGTTTGAGGGATGCGGTACAGATTTTCTTGAAATGAAGTATATATTAGTTGGACTTCTTAACTGGTGCCTGTTGAATCTTTGATTTTGTGGCATAGAATGCCTTCCAAAATATATGCATACATGCATACGGCTTTATTTGTTAAAATTTTTATTTTTTTATTTTCTGCCTTTTGTTATCTTTTCAAAATAAAAATATTAACAAATAGTACTCTTAAAAACACAAAAATAGTTTATCACTTTTATATTATGCTCTGTTATTGATTTTATGCACTAGTTCTCATCTGTTCACTTGAATCTTCAGATGAAGTGGTGTTACTGTTTTAAAATATAAATTAAATGATTAAATAATTAAATTCACTCTTTGGGCTTAAGCTTATGGTATCAAAACAAATATCTTAAATTCAAACCTTATTTCTTTTGTTCACCTCTCATTTCAATTAAATATTCACTATCTTTATAATATAGGATATGGCGTATTACTATTAAGTTTTTGGATATTTCCAATTGATAGGATGTGCACAACACAAAAGGTTGCTCTAGTATCTTCGGTTGCAACAATGGAGTCCCTTCCTACCACAAAGATAGTAGATGACAACATATCTGTTCCTTTAGCTAGCATTGCAGCGGCATTTTTGAGTTTTGGTTTCTAGGTTTTTTTTTTTTTTTTTTTTTTCCTCTAGCTAGTACATTAGTCCTATAATTAACGTGTTTATTTTTTCATTTTTGTCTATTGTCGATCTCCTTAAATGCTCCATAAACCGTTGCCTCTCATGTGATGCATTTGTTAATTTTATAAAGAACACAAATTTCCTACAAACTACTATAAATTGGCCTTTAAAAGTGACATATGTCCCAAACATATGAGAAGCACATACTTTTTTTTAATAGCATGTACTTCTCACATATTTTTTTAATAGCATTAATAAGAAAACATGTACTTCTCACATTCTTAAAAAATACATCACTTTTAGAGGGCGGTTTGTATGAGTTTCTTACAAATCAATTTGTAAAAAATTTCTGTCCTTGTATAAAATAAGTCAAACTATTTGCATGCCCTGTGACTCTCATATACTGCCTTGGCAAAATTATCTACTCATATAAACTTGCTATTACATTTACTTTTTAAAAGATCATCGAGGGCTAAGACTGATCAATACTCAAGATTGAGGGAAGAGGCATTCCATTCATCAACAAACCATTATCCTGTTTGAGAAAATGACCTTTCCATTCATAAGCAAATCGATTCCAAATAAAAGAAAATTTTATATTTATCTTTCCTTTCTGGGAAGAAAGAGGGATTATTTTACAATACATGAAGAAATAGTTCTAGAATAGATACATCAGAAAACTCTAGAGTCGATGTGACAAAAGAGAAGCTTATTAAGAGCATCACAGTGAACTAGCTATTCTTTGGGTAAAATTTGACTAGAAAACTCAAGTTTTCTAGTTTAACTAACCACTTTTCAAAAACACCATGCAATAAACTCTCTAAATCTCTTGGTACTCCTAAATATTCTTTCTTTATTCTCATAGTAGTTGGAAGCCACTATAGTAGAAATCATGAAGAGAATACAACATGAAGAATTGTATTCTCTTCAGATTTCATTGAGTAATCCACTATATACAGCAAAAGGATCAAAAGAGAACGCGACATTAATAATTTCATTGAGTTATCCAGATTTTGCGACCACAGGAAAATTCTCTTCAGATTTAATGTATTACTTCGACAAATTCCAAGTCATCTATTCATAAAGTTTAAGCAATATTCATGTCATGATTCTAAACATTGGTACTGGTTCTATTGCAAGCAATGCTAAAGTTGTAACATTATTTCACAGATGAGGAACTGATAAATCCCGTGCATAAAGACTTCAAGTTCGAAACAAAAACAATTGGGGTTCTCTTTTTTTAAGGGAAATGCAATTCTACAAGGCACCAATTCCTTGCATAATTTTGAACAAAATTACAAAACCATTTGAATACATTGAAAACTAACATAACAACAGAGAACGTGTGTGATCGATTCACAAGAACATTGCACTGCCGTCTCTCGACCCTCCTTTGCTTCTTATCATCATCATATGACTGTAAGAAGAGAACAAGATCATCGGTAAGATACCGACATCCACTAAAATAATCCTCACATAATTAAAAGAGGCATTAGTTTATCATCTAGATAATCTTATTAGAGGCAACCAATGTTAGACAACGTAGTATTTCAAGGATATGAGTCGCTTTATTCAAGCAACAAGGTGATCAATACATAAATAAAGACTATCTTTATTCTTTTTAAGGCAAGTGTGATGTGGGAACTTTCTAAAACCAATCTCATGCCAGTTTCTTCTTTATCCAAACACTAACATATTTTTTCAGCTTTACCTGTGCACTGAGAAAATGAGGAACAAGAATACTTTTTGGAAGCCTTACAGCCATAATAATACTAGGCGTTATAAATTTGCCATAACAGACCACGGTCATCGCCATTAGAGCCTGCAAAACCTATATAGGCAAAAATGCATGTAAGAAAACATTTCTATTTGTTTACTATGCAGAATTACAAATCTCATGTAAGATACCCCTCAATGAGAAAATCGAGTGGTTAAAAAAACTCTCTAAGCTAATGGTTTAAACTATCGAATTAACAATGAGCACATTTATGACTGAATTAAACTTACACGAACCATAAATTTATAAGACAACGCATCTGACAGCTATAATACTTACCAAAACTTAACACACAACATTAATACACATATAGTGATATAGTTTTGTCTCCAAACATAGAACATAAAACATTAAAAGGGACATTAGTTAATGCAAAACAACAAATGCAAAATGCTTTTTCCCGCTAACTTCCATTGCCAACTGATAAGCTAGAACATAACTGCCCTTGAGAATTTATAGCATGAAAAATGAGCCTAACAAAAAGACACCCCTCAAATTCAAATTACTGACAAGAAATACCTAGAAATTTAACTTAGTTAACATGCACCAACTGCAATAAATACTTCATAGATATGTCTTTGTAATCATACCAAAAAATGCTAAAGTGTAAGAAAACTGCTTGCTATCAGACCCAATATGTCTCACATATAGCAAGGCACCACCTAACAACATTAGTCCGCGAACCCAAAAATACACAATTAACCTCCACGTTGGAACCAAAATACAAGATGATAATAATGAACAACAAAAAATGTCTTGCCAAATTATGCCCACCTACCTACTTACAAAATACATAACAAAACAACAATATCGAACATCGGTCCCAGATCACCACAGCTACCCGTTTCTGATCCAAAAATGTATTGACAGTAGACCCTTTAGACTTTCAAGTAAACAAAACAAACTCACATGAACCACGAACTCACATATCGGCATCTCTCTCGACTCAAGTTTCATCTCAGAATGACACAAGACCATTGGTGAGCAACATAAAAGACTTATTAACAAACAATAGAAGCAACAATAATTGAAATTCATATCTCATGATGTCCCCTTAAATAACCTAATTTAATATTGAACCACCTTACCATCAAGAAATTTTAGTTTCCTGCTTACATATACAACAAATATGGACAGAAGCAATATTAAGTAAAATTCAATCTCGAAAAAATAAAATTTTTTTCATCCAATAGAGACAACCAACCAACAACACACCATTTAGACAGTCTTTAATGCTAGGGACAAAAGTAAAAAACAAAAAACTCGGTAATCATAAACTCATATATGTATCTTCTTATGTTCTACCATAACCAACATCTGATTGCATTATTCACAAAAAAACACCACAGAGGCAGTAAATAGTTTAAGTACATGCGATGTGCTTCCAATCAGTCAAATGTACAAAACAAGATAACCTAAAACCAACCACCCCCTAATATATATAGTATGATATATATATCAACTAAGACCAAACACAAACAACAACCCCACTAAAAAAAACCAACCTAACCCAGCAAACATATATTATAACTATAATAAATACTATATAAACCATATACTTGATTGTGGATGGATAAATCTGATTAATCTCAATAATTTAGAATCTGATCAAAATTCATAATCTTTCCATGCTACCAAATCAATTGAACGAGAGTGTAGTACATAGATGCAGGCCTCATCATATATATATATAAAAGCCGAATCTTGCATTAGAATGCCTAGAATTGCGACATGTGGCATGCTAAAATTTCGACATATGGCGTGCTAAAGTTTCGACATATTGCCTTTAATGATTTTGCCATGTTATACTCCCATGTGTGTGTTTAATAAACCTTTTTAAGTCTTGACTCTTGAGTTATCAATTATGAAAATAAAAATTAAAAAATAAAAAATTCAAGCAAAAAACGAACAAAGTAATGAAATGTGCGTAATGAAATGTGCGCTTTCTCTGCTCCCCACCTGCCCCTTTTTTTTTAAAAAAAAAAAGAGCTTTGTGTCAATATATATATATATATAAAAGCCGAGTTTTGTATTAGAGAGTGCCTGAAATTACAACACGTGGTATGCTTAAAATTTTGACACGTGTCATCAACGGTAATTGTTTGCGGCTGAAACGTTTGTTTTTTTAGTGAACCGTATAAGGACTGAACCGTTAGTTTTAGTGCGTGTGTTTAACTCAAAAGGCTCTTCCTTATCTCTACCTCTCATAGACGTTATCTCTCCCTCTCTTTCTTCCCCTGTTTTCCTTTTCTTTCTCTAACAGACGTTCTCTCTCCCTCTCTTTCTTCCTCTGTTTTCCTTTTCTTTTTCTAACAAGCAGTTTCACTCTCTCTCATAGACGTTCTCTCTCCCTCTCTTTCTTTGTCTGTTTTCCTTTTCTTTCTCTAACGGACGTTCTCTCTCTTTTTGGATTTTGTATTTCTCTGTTTCTTCTTAATGAGATTTGCTGCACAATTGAAAGGGCCAAGGGGGCTTTTCTGTTTATGTCTCTGTTTGTTTGAGACTAAGAACAAAAAGAAAACCTAATCAACTGGGCAATGCTTGGAAGCCCAAGATGAACCCCAAAATCAAATGAAATCGTCTTTTGTGCGCCTTTCTCTTCGGCTTGGACCCAAAAGCACAATCAAATGGCGTTGACGAATTTCATACTCACGGTGGCCGGTGTTAGCTTCGTGATTCTGCTGCTAAGGGGCGACGCCAAGCAATCTGCGGCGGTGTTCAGGCACAACGTCAAGCACATCCCCATTGGCTTGAAGAAGAATCTGCCAGAATTTTTTTTTTAATTGTGCTTTCCTTCTCTTGACATGTCCCCAAGCCAAGCCAAGCCCTGCGAAGGTCAGTTGATGATGACCTTCCACTGATCAAGGTAGAAAGGTGTTATTAATTTTTGTTCTGAAGACGGTTACGTTCTCTGTTTTGTTCTTTGTAGACAAAGTTTGCATTGACAGATTGTGCTTGGGCCAGTTGGGTATAAACTGTCATGAACACTTTATCTAGGTATAAATGAGATCTTGATGCATCTTTCTTTTGTAGATTTGCTTTATCTTGTTCGCTTCCATGATTACATACTATACTATCCTTTGTTACTCGTCAGGAAGTGTCCCAGTGGTCTCAAGGCAGGAAGGACAACAGCATGAATTTCGGCATGAAAGTTGGCTCCAAGAAAGGCTTATGTGATTGATGGGTTGGATTTATTACCTTACCGTTCATCCAGTACAAATGTTAAATTCAGGTGCCATCAAGGTTCCATAGAAGGTGGTGATTTTGCTAGATAAATGTCAGCCATAGAAACAAATTAAGTTTTTGTTTTGTTTTGTTATTTGACAATAATTGCTTTCTTTATCATGTGCATTGACCTTGCGGTTAAATTTTCGAAAGAGTCCATAAAGGCAACACATGAATTCGGCATGAACGTTCCCAAAAAGTGTACTATCACAACAATGGGGGGTTCTTTTAATTCTCCTTACTCCTAATGAATAATACTTATTTGTTTGATTTGCGGGAAGCTAATCGACTTGGTTCGTTTAATCTCCTTACTCTAACGATTGACTGGCGATTTGTTTGATTGCAAGCTATTCGGTGTAATCGAGGTCTATTACTTGCGTTGATGTAAAGTTATCTATTGGGTCATTTGTTTTGGTTTAATCGTTTTGTATTGATACCCAGTTTTAGTTTTCATGAAAAAATCGCCTTTTGAAAAGGCCAGTGTACATGGTCCCTTCTTCATTGATTCTTCTTATTTTTTTTTGTTTATAGTATTGAGTGCTAATTTTGACATTCTTAACTCATATGAAAATGTTGGTCTTGCTTGGCATAAAAATTTGAAATCTATGAATTTAAGTTAAGTGGCGGCTTTTTTTATGAATTCTCTTATATTCAAGAAAGTGATGGCATTAAAGTCTTTTATATTGAAAATGAAACTTCACTCGAGACTGAGACATAGGTTTTTTCCAAAAAAACTCGATGAATTTAGCTTTACGTAAATGTCCTAAATTGTAATATCTTTTGGATAAAGTTAGCGTTGTCTGTTGGGGTACTTTTCTGGCCAAATGGGTTTCTCAATTGTGGGTTGTATTGCGTTGCATTGGGTGTCTCAAAATTTATTGATTGGGATTGAGGCTTTGTGTGTATCTTATTGTTGCGTGTGGAAAGAGCAACGCGCTTTCAGTTTCAAATAACTCATATACATATGGAAAATAAAGAATCACTGAATTGTGGTTCTTTCTATTATACTATTTTTCTAACTTTGTATTCTCCGATTTTTATTTTATTTATTTTTTTCCGCTTATGTTTGTTCAATATGTATACTGTGCAAATTCATAGACAGTCATCGGGTAGAGAAATTTGAAAACTAACCCAAGAATCGTCTATGTCCATATTGAATTTTCACTAGCATATTTTTTGAAAATAAAAAATTCTGAAACCCCCATTTGTTTATGATACTGGCAATATAAATACAATAGTTTACTTCCATGTTTTTGAAAATGTTGTTAGGTTTAATTTTGCAGAAGTTAGTGTTTTCTTACAGGTTTCTCTCATCGGAGTAATCATACGGACCTTGGGGTGTTCCAGAAAATGAAAACACATTTGAAGGCTAAGAAATCTCAGGTCTTTTTTGTTTGTTGGATATTGATCAATTTAAAAGTCATTACGTTTGTGATATTGGGACTAAATTGGGTGCCTGAGAAATTTGATCAAATTGATTTTAGTCGTCCTAATATTGGTTGGAGTATTTGAAATGTGTTTATGCCCAACTAATTGGTAGCCGATCCGCTGAATATAATGCTTTTTTCTTTGTTTTTTTTCTTTTTTTTTTTGCTTTCTATTCAATGTTGTGCAGTTATTGTCAAGAAGAACTTGTTTAATTTTTTGTTGGTTTAAGAAACTGAAATCTGTAGAAATTAAAATTGAGAGAAAAAAGATATATACCTATTGAATATGAAAATTTATAAGAAGGTAGAGGGTGGCTTGGGGTTTAGGAGAATTCGAAGATTGGTAAAAAGCTCCTCTGTTGAGGCGCATATATGGCAGAGAAGCGCATGTGGGGCCTGAAGAAAGCTTTGAAATATGACGATTCCCCTCAATTGTCATTTGTCTTTTCTTTCTTTCAATGTGTATTTTTATCTGACATGTGAAAACAAACAATCGGATTTCGTTGTTGCGCACGGCGTGTAAATAACTCTGATTGGAAATCTATCTAATAGTTATTTATTAATATTTTATATTGGATCTTTTTTTTTCTTTCTTCTTATTTTTTGAGTAATTTCAAGACATGAATGTTGTCAATAATTTAGAGGATTTGGTTTCAAATTTACAAGCTATGAGGTTAATGATCTAGAGTTATTTTCTCATTTGCATGAATCATCATACCACCAATCTGTGTTGTGTCAAGAATTAACTTAATTTTGTCTTTTGTTCGCTTGACAAACAACAATGCTTCTTTGGGATTACATTGTTTTTAATTTTGTGTCTTGAATGCTTCAAGGTAAATTAATATAGTTCTTTTCTCACAAAACTTCCATAATTAGAAGCCATCATCACTATACAAACTAAACTCAAGAAAATACTCGCAATCTAAATTAACAAAGCAAGAAATATGCAAAAAAAAAAAAAAATGTTATGGGCTATGAGTTAATTGATGGATAGAGGAGTAAACATCTTGAAGAATACCAATTAGAAGTAGGTGGAGTGGTTTTGTTTTTAATTAAAAAAAACTAAAACACAATTTATTCCCATGCCGACATAAATAGTGTTTATATACTAACCAAAATGTGTTTGTGGTAAAAGATTTAAATACGTTAGTGGGTCTTGGGTCTTGATTCTAATTATGGGAGTGGGTAGGAAAAAAAAAAAACTAAACAGAAAGGATTCCTATCTTGAAACTGTTAGGATTCTATTTTCTAGTGGAAATTTCCAATGCTGGAAAAATAGTTAAGGGCTTTTTTTTTTCCCTTTCGTAACACCCCCATTAATGTTTGTCTTAGCCCAACTGATTTTGTTCTAAATACAAAGATTCCATACTTTTTCCTTTGATTCAATGCTTTTTTTTTTCTTTTTTCTTTGTTTTTTTGAATGATTGTGGCAAATCATGTTTTCTTTGGATTCTTTGAATAAATTATCCAAAATGCATTAATTAATATTTCTGTCAATATATTTGACGACTCTTGCCTTATTACATCTCCACCAGCCTCTTATGAATACTTCTAATTCATTGTACTTACTTTTTTTTTGTTAAATCATTGCTTTTTGTTGTGTGAAATTTTTATCCATTGCTTTGTTACAAGAAAACTAGTAAATTTGAGACGCTACGCAAAGTCTAAATTAACTGATCCTAATGATTATTTGACACAACTTTTAATTTTGTAAATCAAAATGATAGTTTACTATCATATATATATATATGTATACGTATATATAGTAATATAGAGTATCAGTACTACTATAGATAATATATATATATATAGTACGCTAACTAATATACGTATATATATATATCTATTACTACACATCACAGTAATATACAATATAAAACATATTTAATTATGATCTTTTTTTCACAAAGTTACAATTATAACCTCATAAGAAAAGAAGACCCGCGCATAGCCGCGGGTTATATCTTTCAGGTTCTTAGTCTTCGTACCCCAAGAAAGCTACAGTATAACAAAACAATTAAGTAATCAATCAAATGCAAACTAAACAGCTGAAAGCACTAAGCTTAAATCAAATATTTGAACTAACGTTTAAATAATCCATCCAACAAGATATAGCAAAGTAAATTCCCAATGTTAAATTAACAAATAAACTCGAAAAAACAAAAAGTTTTCAACAACCTCTATTTTCGTACTAACCAAAAGAAGTGACCACCCTCAGCATGTAAGATAACACCATTTTGTAGAAGTGTCCTTGTAATCTTCTTCAGTTGAATTTCCAACAACCTGCATGTAATAAACGGGGGGGGGCCTTTTAAGAATTTCGAATTTGGGTACTCTTGAATGAAAGTAGAGGACCATCGGGGGAGAGGAGACAAGAGTAGGTGCGAAATAAAACAAATATAACAACCTACAAAGAAAGTGCAAAAAAAACCTAAACTCAAGTATGATGACCGCTGCTCCTGTAACGGTTATCCTCTATATCTTCCCTGTGAACAAGCTATACAGTGTCAAGCAAGGCGGTACTAACAAATCAAAGAAAGATTGTCTAGATTCCAAATTAAAAGCAAACCGAAATTCCTCAATTAGGAAATACTATAAACTTATACAATAAATTAATGGGTTCTACTACAAAAAGACTAATACACCCGAAAAGAAACATCAACCAATAAGACCGCTTAATAAAAACTAAAAAAAAATAATAACAACAAAAAAAAAACCCGGAAAAGAAAAAAAGATCGTCGTCTCAATATGAGGCAACTCAAGGTATAGACAACAGTTCACCAAGATGCAGTACAGAAAAAACTTTCACAAAAACAAGGTTTTGAGTAACGAAGAAAAGTAGGCCCAAAAGTAAAACAGGATGTCAACCTTGCGTCTTTAATTTTCTAGAGACAAATGTTTGGTTAATCAAACCAATGGTTATGAAAACGAATTAAGAGCTATATATAAAAGGCTTTTGGAGCGTATGGAAAGCCATGAAGGAAATGTCCAATGATGTTCAAAGTCCATCAAAAATAAACTTTGGGCCTAAATACAATGCCTTAAGCCTCCAATCTAGCAATATCTCCTAGATTGCAAAGGCCAAAATTAACTTCAATTGAT
>FXXK01002545.1:41317-53965 GCA_900184695.1 Betula pendula | reverse complement strand
AAAAAGAGAGAAGAATATAAAAAGTAACAAAAAAAGTTAAACAAGGTGATTCAATGAGATAATTAAAAGTGATGTTGAATCAGTGAGGGAAGAAACAAATAGACGGGATACCTTATGGAAGTTAACAACCATCACGGCCTATGGCTAGCCCATAAGCTTTATGCGAGAGGTGTGCGTCTTAAGCATAGAACAGGTTCCCATCTTTTGAATATTCCGAAGTTTTTTTAAAATGCAATACACCATCAGTAGGAAAGTCTCGCACACTATATATATCATTTACAATTCTTTTTTATTTATATTATAATTAAGGAAAGTAAACAAAAATTCTCCTTCACATTATGTCACCATTTGATAGTATATCAAGAGTATATGAATGATTATCGAGAATAAAAAAAATAGGAAAAAAATATAAAGCCTCAACACCAAGGTCAATTGATGTGACTATTACAATCACCTTAAAAAATTCGAAAATCTTTTTGATATGAGTTTTTATTATTATGAAATATAATTATAATTAATGATATGATTTATTAATTAAAAAAAAAAACTTAAAATACAAACCCCCCTTTAGTTCCAAACCAGACATTCTCTGGTATCCTTCAAAGTTTAGTCTAACGTATGCGTCGCCTCGTTTAACCAAAGGACCGACATATTGAAGAATCCAAAGACATGGGTAATTCAGGATGGATAGTAATATTTTTATACGATATCATGAAATTGAACATAATAATTTACACCACGAAACTTAAAGTGTTAAGAAGTGACGAGTCTCAAATTCATTAAAAATAAAATTAATATAGTCCCTAGATCTCAAAATATGATTCAATACAATAAGACCCTTATACACATGCTTGTGATTATACAGCAAACTAGAACCAAACGAAACCCCTTAAATTACAAATCACTACAATATTTACCACTGCAACCCCTCAAAGCAAACTCAGCACGAATAATCATAATATCTCACCGGGTTACCACGCTTTTGAGGCAAAAAACTCAATTTTAATTAAATGTGGTTGGATTATAAAGTTGATTATACTCCCACAATTCCAACACATACTTATACATCTCATACACGACTCAACTCCCAAAACGCACAAATGATTAACTCATTAACGACTAGCAAAAAGAGAATTAGATGAGAATCCCCATTGGAAACACACCGCTCATGCGAAAACACGTTGCCAACCAGACAACACAAAAATAAAATAGAATCTCAACAACCACAAAAAACCCTATTTGCCACCACACTATAAACAAATAGAATATAATTCGTATCTGAGAAGGTGCTCACAACTTTCAACTACAGCCTCGATGAACACTGAACAAAAACAACATCCTAAACCTGTTACCAAATTGACTAAAAAACGATGACACATATTTAGTCAATCACAATCTGCACTTCTCGGCCCCTTTCGAAACGGTAGGTAGAATGTTTAAAAGGTATACCCCGTATCACCCACCACCGTCAGGAATCTCCAAAGCACATCTCCTGGCGTTGACAAATGCCAACCACAAACAAGCTGCCAACCATTCCTAAGCAAGTGAACCCCTCACATATCACAACATCTATGGTCATACCCATCATTTGATGCACCTGTGTTCCCGATCTAAAACCAATAACTCCGACCCAACTTTGTTATATAGCAATATTTTTTTCTTTTTTAATTACATAATCTGCACACAAAGAGACAAAGGAAAAATAATTCTAAGTTTTTTCTGCTCATCATGAGGTGGATGATCTAGCCGTTTGTAGTAATTCCCCTTGGAGACTCCTTCTCTAGATTACTAAGTATAAACAAAACATCATCTATATCTATCAAACAGTCTTTTTATATCATCTTGTTTCACGCACAACACACACTTAAATGAAAACCCACAAGATACACTTAAAAGTTAGTTTAATTCCCAATAAAAGAGCAATACACTATATATTCATCTTCAAATATATCAAATAAACTATTAATTTCTCTTTATATTTTCTATTATTATCCACTATCTTGTATAATCAATTAAAACAATATTTCT
The DNA here is from genome assembly GCA_900184695.1 of Betula pendula. NCBI lineage: Eukaryota > Viridiplantae > Streptophyta > Magnoliopsida > Fagales > Betulaceae > Betula > Betula pendula. The sequence continues at coordinate 51,937 of FXXK01002545.1, read as the reverse complement.
AAATGATAATTTCTTTTCTTATGGTTCATATCTCCCTATTATTTAACCTTTAAAATACCTATCTATAATCAATGAATAAAAATCCATTTGTAATGACCACTATATAGAAAGATAATTGTAGATAAAATATTTTACTATGGAATATAGTGAGCAAAAAGTAATACTTCAATATTCAACCATTACAACCTCTAAAAAAAAATTCGATGCTAAAATATGCATTTAAGATCCACTGAATTACAATGTTATATCCAAAAATCTCTTCCTCACACACATCCTAAGAACTCGTAGTAACTCAAAACAAAACAGGTCCCCAAATTTTTTTAAAAAAAAATTTGAAATTACATTCTAAATCCTTGTTTTACTACGCATACCCGTAACAGAAAACCTACAACGATGCAAGCTTGATCCGTGCCTGTAACATCAGGTCTCTGTAACCAGCCCTGCCGGTACTAGTTAAATAATAGCTTTTCCAACACACCATTTTTGTTTTTTTTTTTGTTGTCTCCGAATTCTTCAACTACGCGCAATAGCGACTAACCGCGTCTACTCCAAAGCACTAACACACAGCACTCCACAGCCCCACGCGCGACATCTTCACGCTATTTTCCTCCCAGTTCTGTCACAAGCCACCCACACAATATAACTACAACAAAATCGATCCACGAGGTCCTTAATTACATAACATGTTATTTCTCTTAATTCCACTAACACTAAACTTTTATGTAGTACAACAATTACAGATAAAACTAATTAACACTATGACACAACTCGTATCCTGCCTCAACACCAAAAAAAAAAAAAAAATTGACCACATGACCAACTCATCTTTCCATGTTAGAACAATTCACTCAAATCATCTTCTACAAATAACCAATTTAGATTCTTTACACTAGATATATTATGAAACACCCCTACACCTAAAATTCCACTAATGGATACATCCGGACAAGGTGTCAAATCATTCATCCTATCAAAATAAAATCAATCTACACTGACATATAATGCTATCGATATATAAACCAATCCCGAATCTCAAACACACTAGTAAGCCAACAAAATAATAATGAAAAAAGCATAGTATGAAGTGACATGGAGATTAACAACAAAAATTGGAGGACATTCATACAACTATGCACAACCAAGAAAAAGTAATCTTCACATACAGCGCATATTTAGACTGTAGTGTTAGGACATGGACATTTTTGCTCTATAAAGAAGACCAAGTTAAAAGGCTCTTCAGTACTTCTCAATAATTATCCTCGTTCTCATGGACAATTCTTTCTATAGAAAAACTAACAAAAAAAAAAAAAAAATTATGTAGGCCAGCCAAGAAGCTAACATTTTCCTCCTTTGATAATACTAACCTGCTGATGGCTAATTCTCGCAAGCTGTACTGGTTGACTTTTATTGCCACCTGGTAGTTCTTCACTGCTTATGTTTATTTTTTTCTCTTCCTATCTTTTTTTTTTTTTTAGATTATGCAAAGAACGATTAATAAGCTGTGATGGGTCTCTGACTATTTTTGTAGCCTAGGTTATCACTTTAATGCATAATGTGCGGGCTCTTTTGGCTAACACTTATAAGCATTATCGTAACTTTCTAGATTTATGTCTTGTTTGTAAAGTAATCTTTTCATTCGTAAGCAAATTTGCATTGTTCACCTTTAGCGTATTGAGTGGGGTGGGCTTTTTGGAGTTTTAGGAATAATTTCCATGTCCTGGGTAATCTCTAGAAACAAAAATTGAGCCACAATAATAAATATAATTTAATCGGAAGAATAAGTAACCCTAGATATGGTTTGCAGGTGTGGTCCAACAAATTTAAATTTTAGCAATCAACCCCGTAAATTATAGACCAGGATCCTCTTAATTTCAAATGAAATAAATAAGATCGATCCAGTTGATGTAAATTGATAGGTAAAATTGTCCAAAACATTGAACTAACAATTATACTTCGCAATTTACACTAATTCGATTTGAAAGGGAGATAATCCTTTTCTGTAAACTATGGGTCTGTTGCAATATATCTCTTGCTAATGTTTCTTTAATATTCCATTTCCCTATACTTAACATTAAAATTCACATACGTCTTATTTTTCTTTTATTTTCCGGTGCTTGCAGAGTAAGCATGTGAAAGTTAAAGTTTTTGACAAAAGAATCATTCGATTTTATTAATAGATCATGAAAATAAAGCAAATTGCTCTAACAAAACATCACAAATACAGTTTGAAATTTCTTTTAACCAAATATCGTCAATAACGTGTTTAACTGCAGCCTTGATTAAACTGTGGGTTGCAGAATTGGCTACTCAGGGAGAGTGTACAATTTGTCAACTAGACAAAGATGCAAAAATTATCTGGGCATATGCCAGTAACTGATCGAATCTACTAAGACAACGACTGTAAAGTTCAAAACGGTTACCACTTGAAGCGCGTCACCCTTCAAAATAATGTTTTGAAAACCCAGCCTGGTAGGGGTGAGCAAAACCCGACCTTACTCGCGCAACCCGCCCCGATCCTACCCGAAAAAATTTGGATTTTTAGGGTTTAATCGCGGGTTCGGATTTTTTTTTACATATCCACGCGGGTCGGGTCCTGTTGCGGGTTGTTTTTTTTGAAAATCGCGGGTACCCGACCCGACCCCGCGATTTTGTAATATGATATTTCCCCTAATAATCCCCTCACTCTCAGACTCTCTCTCTTCTTTTTTTCCTTCTTTCCTTCTTTTCTTCTTTTCCCCTTCTCTTCTTTTCTTCTTATTCTGCATCTGGACCATCTTTGTACCGCTGTATTACTACGAATCCATCTCCCTTCCTTCTCTTTTTCTCTTCTTTTTTCCTTCTCTTCTTTTCTTTTCTTCTTCTCTTCTTTTCTCCATTTCTTCCAGCTGCCATGCCATTGCCACGCCGTCGCCATCCATCCCTCTGCCACGTCGACACCGGCCGTCCCTCTGCCACGCCGAAGCCGTCCCGCGGCCACACCGTGTCGGCGCCTCTCTTGAGTCACTTGATTTATCATCAGATCTGATGATAAATCAGATCTGATCGATCAGATCAGACCTGATCTAATCGATCTGATCTGATCGGGTATTTACCCGGCCCGCCCCGCCCCGCAGACCCGCAACTCGGTGGATTAAAATCAAAAGATGCGGGTTGCAGATTGAATTTTTTCAAACCTGCACCCTGCGGATCGGGTATCGGATACCCGCGATACCTGACCCAAACCGACCCGTGCTCACCCCTAAACCCAGGTCTTTGCGAAAGTCTGCTGCATGGAAAGCTGCCAAAACCTCCGCCACCATTGGTTTAAGATTTTTCGTTTTAGTTAGACTTTTAGCTGCAATGACCAAACCATTGTAAAAGTTAAAGTTTAATATAAAGGAAGTTAGGAATATTAACCATGCGAGGACATTAATCATATATTTTAGGGGCTTGATTGCTCAAATTTAAAAAGGGACATTGCAAATGAACCTATTGTTTAGGGTGGGAATTAAGTTCAATTTAACTTAATTTTCTTTCACTTGCTAAAGTCATCTTTCATGTTTTTAAATTTTAGAAAGAAAAAAATAGACATATACATTGCTTTGGATAATCCAGTCTGGACAAATCAAGGTTTGTTGTTTGGCAATGATATTTTTTGTCCTTTGTGGCGATATGTCAAGTTGTCAAGACTCAAGAATATTAGTGTTTACCGTTTAGTTTAGGCCACTGGTAAAATAATTAGCACCATATAATTGAAACTACTCCCTCTCTGTCTCTATAGTAACTATTGACATTTATATGTTGATTGCTCCTGCAAGTACTGCTACTATTTTTATATTGATCTACTTCAGATTATTGTGTCTCATCAAAAAAACAAATATAATATTGTTGTGTGTTTGTAGTTTTTCCCTTCCTAATCCTTGAAGAGACATTATATGCCAATGGAATTTATGTAGGTTCAGAGATATATCAGGATACTCTAGCAAAGGCTCTTGCCAAACATTTTAATGCTAGACTGCTGATTGTTTATTCTCTTCTATTGCCTGGTGTAAGCTTCTTTAATGTCTATATGATTTTTGCTTTTAAAGTAGAAATTTATCTTCTTTGTTTTCTAGGAATTTTATTACTATCTTTTATGCTACAAGTTTCTTCCAACAACAACTGTTTCCATATTTTGGTTAACATAAGCTCTAGGTTGAACTGCATATGTCCAGTTATACAAGCATCTTAATACAAGGTTGCTCAATTGCTGTTTGGTCAGAGACCGATTGTTTGCTCAATTGCATGAGTACAAAGGTTGTTCAATTGCATAAGTTTAAGGGCCAATTTGGGATTGTGTTGGAAAATAGAACTTTTAAAGTTAAAAAGAACTTCTATTTTTAAGCTTTTTTCAAAAGACAGAAATTTCCTACAAACTGGTTTGTAGGAAATTCCCACAAATTGGCCATTAAAAGTGACATGTGTCCTTAGCATGTGAGAATCACATGCTTTTTTTAATAACACGTGCTTCTCATATGCTTTTTTAATAGCACTAATAATAAAATATGTGAGATTTTATAGCATTAATAATACAACATGTGCTTCTCACATGCTTAAAGGACACATGTCACTTTTATAAGCTGGTTTGTAAGAGTTTTCTACAAGTAGGTTTGTAGGATATTTCTGTCTTTTCCTAAAAGTACATTTTGGTTATTTTTAAAGTAAAAAAGTAAAAAAGTACTTTTTGAGTTTTTATCAAATATGCCGATTTTTTGTTTGGCACAATTTTTTAAGTACTAAAAGTATTTTTTAAGTTCTCTAACACAATTCCAAACAGACTCTAAATGTGTTTGTGATTCCTTTTCAAACCGATGGCTAGAGTTGTTTTCTTTTTTTTTTTTGGTTTTTTTTATCCATGTTCACCTATAATATAAGATCCTCATATTTTCACTTTACTGGTAATATGATCGCATCGTAGATATAGAGCTTCCTTCTGAATAAGAGCTCACTATATGGCTACGAGCTATGCCGCTTGAAGTCCACGGAGGACGTACCACACCATAGATTTAATGTTATGTTCATGATGGAACATATTAATGGTGATGAATAAATTTATGTTTTCACTATGAATAGGTTGAAAGTGGTGTTTTTTTTAAAAAAAACTACATTTGATGTCAACGAATGTCACTTAAGGAAGACAAATATATACATTTTTACTATATAGTATATTAATTTGTCTTCTTATACTGTAGATTAAGAACAAAATTATTTGCTCTTATTTTGTAGTTAAAATTAGGGGTGGCAATTTATGTTTGTATGTCAGGTTCAGATCGTGTTGAGACACGAGTATAAGACTATATAGGTCAATCATAATTCGATCCATTTAATTAAATAGGTCAAACCCTTCAATTATAATCTTCTAATTTTGTATTAAATTCGTATTGGGTTTACAAGTCATATAAAAAATTGCCTGCAATTATGTTGCGTGTCAGGTTCAGATCGTGTCGAAGCATGTGTATAAAACTATATAGGTCAACCCTAATCCGACTCATTTAACTAAACGAGTCAGACTCTTCAATCATAACTTTTTAATTTCATGTTGGGTTCGTGTCGAATTCACGGGTCGTATCAAAATTTGACAGCCCTAGTTAAAATATGTGTGTGCCTTTAAGATTAGCTCTTATTTGGAGTTTTTTGTTGTTGTTTCTTTTTTTTTTTTTTTTTTGAGGAGAAATGGGCGCATCTCATTAAAGTATAAAAGTCTAATTAGTTACAAGCACTCCATAGAAATAATTTCAGAAATACATCGAGGAACTTCCTTCTCATGGATCAATTCCTCAATGAGCATCAGGGCTTTCTTGGCAAGGCAATGGGCCGCCCCATTCAGATGTCTACGAACATGATAAACCTGCCAAGTGTGGAAAGCCTGTAGTTGGCTACGCGCTTCCTCAATAAGGTGACCATAATTGCTTCAGTTGCAAGTTGGGAATTTTAATGCATTGACCACTTGGATTGTAACCCCTTCTAGCACCACTTTAGTGAAGCCTTTCTCTCTACATAAGGTGGCTGCCTGAAGAGCCGCAACAGCTTCCTCAATATCAGGGACAACAATGTGGTTTTTAAGGGCTGAAACAGTTGCTACCACCTCCATTCGGGTCTCGGAGGATCACTCCTATACCTATACGGTGATGAGTCGAATCCACCACCGCATCCCAATTAAGTTTGACAAAGCCCACCGGAGGGGCTTGCCATTAATCTATTGTAGGAGGGGCCGCCATCCCCTGGGTTTGCTGTCTGGAGTTGGCCTGCTGACAGCAGTAGTGATGAATCGCGAACTTCAATTCGGCTCAGAGTCTGCCAAAACAATTGTTACACCAATTTCAGAAGCTGCCGGCATGGGTAGTAGTGGGTCTCATTTGGGCGAAAAGCTCCCGGTGAGACAAGTTGGCTCATACGCTCTCCAACCTGTTTCATAGGCATTTATTCTCTTTTTTTTTTTAATTCCGCCATTATATTCACTATGATATGTATTATAAGGTAGTTTTTTCAGTTAATTACGAGTTAATTAATTTGGAAATATTGCCGGTAACTCTCCAAGTTAATTATCCTTATTAATTAAATCTGAGGGCGTTACAGATTCATCTTTCTCTCCGTTTGTTTTGACATAAAATGTTTTTTGTTGAAAAATATTTTCAACTAAATTATTTTTCAGAAAAAATAATTTATTTCAAAATATTTTTTAGTGTTTGGCTCGTATGAAAAATGAGCGAAGGTGAAAAACGGCCGATGAATTCTGACAAAGGCCCGCCTAACTTCGGTGATAGTCTGGTGACTTCCGGTGATTTGAGAATGAGAAATTCAAACTCGAAAAATGGTTTACGGTTTTAAAAAAGAGAAATTATTTTACAGAAATTAAAGAAGGTTTTCATAGTCGACCAAAAATATTTTTGGTTTGACCACGATTTTTAATCGTACCAAACACCAAAAAAGAAAATCTCAAAAATAATTTTACGTCGAAACAAAACGGAACATAAGACTTTTCTTTAGCTCATTACATTCTTCAGGTTTATTCTCATAGAAACTTAAGCTTTGGCATATATTTTATAATTTTTTTTCATTAAAACTAATTTTATGGATGCAACCTATTTCTTAACCTAGATACCATTAAATTTTTGAAGAACTTTTTAGACAATTATACATTTCTGAAGTTGTAAATTTGTAATCGTCCTATCTATTTAATTATCTTATATACTAAATCCATTTTATAATTTATATAAGCATATTTATGTATAACTATATAAACATTTAGTCATAAATAAATTATTTGAAAATATTTTTTATATTTTATATAAGAATTGTATCTAATCCCCTTGATAAATATGTTGGTTCGTTCCCATACAAATAATATTTCCTAAATAAACAAGATAGGCCTAGGATTAAAAAAATTGAGAAGGGTCTGTATTGAGTTTGGCTAAAGTTTTCATGTCAATTCAGTGCAACCCGACTTGTTTTGTTTTGTTTTTTATTTATTTTTTTTTTTTCAGTGACCTGTGCATAATTAGAATCAAGAAATTTTCATGTCCTGAAATAGGGAAAAAAAAAAAGAAAAAGAAAAAGAAAAGAAACAAGGGGATGGAAAATTTTGTTCGGATCCATAAAACTAATTGTAACGTAATTAATAACCAAATTCATACTTGAGAAGTGATATTAAATCTGGACCTATAAAAAAACTACAAAATTATCACACACTAGAAGAAATTGTGTCAATGGCATGATTCCTGCTGCATTTCCTTTGTCTTTGACATTGTATTCTTGGTGTGCATTTTTTTAAAAAAAAATAAAAAAATTTACGACTACTATTATTTTAAACTTCTGTAATGCATGATTTGCCTTTCTACACCAAACATATTAAACGATTTGGTTGTAATGATATTTTATGAAATGTTTAATATTTTATTTCGTTGGAATGCGTGTTTGAACATAGTTATTCATGCCTTGTTGGTGCATGTGCTACAGGTCAAATTAAAGCAATTAATTAGAGAGAACAAAAAAAAAAAAGAGAGAAAAAGAAAGAATCTGATAACCATGTTTATTATTATTTTTTATTTTTAAAAGAAAGTCTTAGACTCGATGACATGTTATCAACGTCGACTTTATAGTTTGAAGCTGATAGATAACCAATTACAGGGACAGGACTAGCAAGTTAAGTTTAGGGGGGGTCAAAGTATAGGAAAAAAATTTGGCGAGGCCAAAATAAAAAATAGGACTTAAAATGTATTTTTATTAACAAATTTAAAGGTATTTTTTTTAATAAAAAAAAAAGAGGAAATTTTAACAAAAATAAAAATAAAAATTGCTAGAGGGGGGGACTAGAGGGTGGTCATGGCTATTATTGGACTCTAGTGTCAACAAAAAGTCGATGCTAATAAACAATTATTTTGTATTAACATCAACGAAGAAATTGTAATAGATAGTTACAAAAACCAAAGAGAAGTGATACACCTTTAAGGAATTTGGCTTTTAGGAGTTGTTAAAAAAAACTACAACAAATGTGCTGTAGTTTTTTCAATGATCCAGATTTAATTTTACTCTTATTTTCTCATGGAAGACTTAAAATTAAGGGGTAAATATCTTTTTACTCCTTGTAATGACTTTATTAAAAGTTACATCAGTTTTATTTTGTATCACATATAGTATTTCAATTTTGACAAAAGACGGAGATAATACCTTTGTCTATCTTCCGTCCAATTATTTAACGGAGCTCCATGTGTCAATGTTAAGGCTCCACCTTAATAAAAATAAAAAAATAGAAAATAGTCTTAAAAACTTAAAATATTAAAAATAAAAACTTTTAAAAAAAATTGAAAATAAAAATAAAAATAAGGGGTGGCTCGAGCAACCTCCTTAGCCGGTATGAGTGGCCGAGCCACCCCCAAAGATAATGAGCAAAACTTCGCAGTGAACCAGTAGCCAAGTACATGACAATGGGGAATTTGAAATCTCTTGCGTCCCAATGCGTGTGAATTTTGTTGCTCTCCTTTAATCATTCATTCGTTTCAGATTTTTTTTTTCTAAGCCATTCATTCGTTCGTTTCAGATTGCTTTTGCAGTATCGTTCCTTAACGATTTAGCAGAATTATAGTGTGGAACTTAAAAATTAATAAACAAGTTTTTAATCACCTTACAATTATTGTCACCAGTAATACAAATCCCAGGAAATGCAAATGCAAGATGAATTACTTCCTTTGATTATAAAGAAACATCATGAGTGAAGTGTTTTGTGACAAACATAATTTCATATCAAACGAATTTTTTTACACACTTTTTTTTTAAAGAAAAAAAAAAAGAGATAAGCGTATGAAACAATCGCTGTCAAATAATTGGAAGCAATGAAATAATTAAAAATTTCTAAGGTACAATACAATTACCCCTGATGGCTATTGTAGCTTGTGTAACTTGCGAAGATGCTCCAACAATGAAGTAGCCTCCCGTTTGGCCCTCTCTGTTCCACTCTTAGCAAGCTCCGGACTAGAGCTTTTTTTTTCGTTTTTAAGAAACTAAACAGACAACCTTTTCTTTTCTTTTTTTTTCATTTTTTTTTTTCCTAAAGAACTGAAAAAGGACTACTTTATTTTTAAGAAACTAAACGGACTAACTTAGAAACTGAGTTTTAAGCAACCAGAGGGACAAGAAACAACATTTTAATGTCTAAGCAAAATGTCTAGTTTATTATTATTATTATTATTATTATTATTATTATTATTATTATTTCTATTAATAAGGTCATTTGCTTTTACTGAGATTTGATTTGTGACACCCGAGGAATTTTATCTCTTAAGCATACATATTAAACTAAATGATTTATGTTGTGGAAACGTTATCATTTAGCTTGATGATAGTTTTTAGAGACGTACATGAAGTTTAAGAGATTTCTAGTCAAAACCCTTTAGAATCTCTTTAGAACATGACGTTTTCTGACGACCAATCTTGTAAGTATCAAAAACCTGGGTCAAAGGAACTCAGTTTTACTCAAACTGAAGCCCGTTGTGCTGTGATCGAAACCCTCTACGACATAGTAGATTTTCAATAAAAGTCAATCCGTTGACCTTTTTAAGCATAAAGATGACTATTCATCGCTTACGTGGCACTTTTGACCCGGGCCTTATTTCTAAAATGGAGTTTTACCATTTTGATTTTATATCATAAATGGACTCTATTTAGTATATAAATGGTTTTTACTTCGGTTTGGTGAAATCGGAATTCAATTCCGAGGTAGTTAACTTTATGGCCTAAAAATCGAGCCTTAAAACCTTCAACTGTCGAATTTAGCTTAAGACTGCTAAATTCACTGAGTAGGGCCGGCTCATGGATGATTTGGAAGCCTAGGGTATTGACACTTGGCAGTGGGAGAGGTTGCTAGAAGATAGAACAAAAAGACAAAAAAAGTCATAAGGTTATCTTGACTTTGAGGGCATTTTGGGTAACTTGCATGGAAAGGTTGGTTCCCATTGAACCTAGGCTGGTTTGGACGTGGGAGGTGGCTATCTAGAAGCCTTGGCTTCTCCTATAAATAGGAGATGAGCACTCAGAACCGAAATCACTCCCTTCTTGCACCAAAACAGAAAAATCCCTCCATTCGTCTCACTCGCACCCTCTCACGGC